>JACEFZ010019266.1:0-2500 GCA_014155875.1 Cepaea nemoralis
GATGTCTTATATTAATCTTCACCGGAGCCACGTCATTATTTCATTCTCAAATTCATTGCGTGAGACTTTGTTGGTGTAACGTTAACGAGCTAAATTAAATACCTCTTGTAGATTATCAATATGTTATATTATGGCACAGCAGAAGCGGGTATACATTGAGGCAATGATGATGATGATGGGGGTGATGATGATGATGAGGATGATGAATGATTACTACTTTGACTGAAATATGCTGTATATCTTCGCCGTTCTTGCATGAATGTGTACAACTGCTAAGTGTTAGACTCCCATAGATACAAAGTTCTACACATTCACGCAAGGGCAGCCAGGATGCACATCATATTTCAGTCAAAGTGTCATTCATTTTGTTTTCATGTTAATGATATTTTCATCTTTAGTATGCACCTGGCGAGATGCAGCGAAATATGCCAGACAGGAATTCGTGCAATATTTTATTTATGGAGTTCATTATCCCCGGAAAGAAATCCATCTAGGTGAAGGACACACCGAATGCCAAACCACCACTGCCTCGTGGAAGTCCTTGTCAGAATAAAGGCTAGGGCAACAAAGCCATGTAGAAGATAAGAGGAGTTGGAGCCCACAAGCCTGGGAGGGAAACCTGGCTGTGGGTGGAGGAATCCAGACAAGGAACCTCAACCAACGAACTCGGAAGATGTTGGTTCAAGTGGCACGGGACTTGAAAGCGGACATCTACGCACTTTAATGGATGCTATGCGCTATGCACAGGCTCTAGACTTGCTTGTAGTCGCTATTATGGGATACCTTAAGAAAGCGTATATACTTGCGAAAGGAGGGGGGAGTGGGTATTTGTGGGCTACTGAGTAGGCGTATAACAGTGTCAATCTGTGTAAATGATATAGGAATGTATGAATGTGGGTATGTAGATATGCATGTATGTGTTTATACACCTGTGAGTGTTTATGTATGTGGGTGTGTGTATGTGCGTGCGTGTATGCCTGTGTCAGGGTCTTACTTTCAACTAACAGTGGCTCGTGTTCTCTAACAGGAGTGAAAACAATCATACACAAAGAATGATTGTACTCAGACACGCGGCAACATAACTGAAACACGTTAATCACATATTCAACGGCATTCATATAATGCTGCGCTCACAACTAGCGACAATGCCATTGCAAATACATATATACAATATACAAGTTCATAAATGCATAGAACAAAGCACTCACTCAGTCCCTAAACAGACTACTCAGCATACAGGCTTTCTCACCTAGAGCATAGAATAATACAATCAACACTTTCTCTCATGTCCGTCCTGTCTCGAGTCCTGAAGCAGTCTGAGCTAATCACCGATGTTTCTCGTTAGCACTGGTTTTAGTCTCCGTGCACTTCGTGCGTCACGCTGGCCACTCCGCATCAACTGCGTAGTAACTGCCAGCCGGGTTAATCGTTGTGCTTGTCCGTCACCTACAGGCGATGGCGATGGGGATTCTGACAGCCTGTCTGTCTCATTACATGGTAATATGCATTGTTTATATTCCTAGCATTCATTTGACAATGTTTTCTATGTGAATGCAACATGCACAATGTATAATTGCTGTACGAAAGATGAGTGGTTGGAAGGGCTGAATGTAAGACGGGTCTGCGTGTCCAATTTGCTACTTTTTGGAAATAAAGTATGTGTGTTCGTTCGTTCGTTGGTTCGTTCATTCGTTAGTTAATTCGTTCGTTCATTGATTCGTTACTTCGGTTGTTCGTTTATTCGTTCGTTAGTTCGTTTGTTCTTTCATAGTTGGATCATTTGTTCGTTCGTTCGCTTTTCGTTCGTTCGTTCGTTCGTTCGTTCATTAGTTCGTTCGTTCATCACGTTACTGTCTCATGCTGAAGTAGAGTCATAGAAAACATTCATCGCAGAAAAAGAAGTGAATAAGAGATGGCAGAAGTACAGTATAGTCGTGAGGAGTGAATGTGTCGGAGATGATGACCACAGAGCCTCCAGCTGTACTTCGGACTTCCTCATAATGGGAATGTCCATGGCCAGGTGGACACAACTCCTGCCTCGCCATCTTCTGGCGTCTAGTTCTTCATGTACCCCCTCGTCTTCGTTCATGTCTTCTTTCTGGAGCTGTTGCTGCCGTTTTCCCCTCCTCCTACACCCCTTCTTCCTCTTCGTTCCTATTTGGAGGGGAGCGGTCACACCAAGTTATGCACGTCAACGGTCAGTATGTCCGACTTTGATATGCAGATGTTTACAGTGTGTTTCCTCTAGAACCTTCCATCCAAGGTAACGGCCTCCATTTACCCATGGATGAGTTTCCTTTCCGACAAACTTTGCCACAGCAGTGGCTTTGAGGTCTACACTCTGCAATTTTTTTTATTTCCATGGGATGTTTTATTGCACAGCTTACACATGTGGTTTCTTGTTGTTCGATCTTATACGAGAAAACTAGGCATCCTAATCTCACTACCCAAGAGACCAAGTTAACATGTGGTATCATCATCAATCAGGTGCCTTCTCCAC
>JACEFZ010019266.1:5000-10000 GCA_014155875.1 Cepaea nemoralis
CAGCAGCAACAACAATAACAATAACAACAACAGCAACAGCAGCAACAGTAGTAGAAGTAGTTTGTAACAGTAATCGTGATCAAAGTTGTGTAGCACAGACATCGTCAGCAGTGATAAATGCACACACAATATCGACTCCACAAAGCACCGGCACTTCAAAGACAACAACCAAGAAGAGAACACGGCTCTGCTGTGCTGGCAAAGACAACAAAGAAGGTAACAACAGCCCGACAGCCTCTGCCGGCATGTGAGTGTGTGGCTCACTGAGTCACGGCCATCAGACAGATGGTCCTGTCCCACCACAAGGTGAGCACATACGGTTGAAGATGTGCGGCGTTGTTCTCACTGCTTCCGGTGGATGTCACTTGACCGTTATATTTCTGTGTGTTTCCGCGCTTTGGTTCTCAGGCGCGCTTTTCTTTCTTTCTTTCTTTCTTTCTTTCTGTCTGTCTTTCTGTCTTTCTTTCTTTCAATTTTTTTTCTTTCTACCTTTCTGTCTGTCTTTCCGTCTATGTAGCGGTGTTTATAGACTTTAGAAAAGCACTTGATATGATAGATCATACTATTCTAATTAAAACATACACAAACATACAAATTAGAAACAATGAAAGTAAGCTTTAATATAGTGACATTAATAAAATCATTTTTATTAGACAGAAAACAAGTAGTATCACACAATAAATCTTTATCTCAAACCATTACCATTAATATTGGCGTACCTCAGGGGTGTATACTTGGCTCTCTGTTATTTGTCATTTATATAAATGATCTTCCCTTATATCTTTCGTCGTCCTGCGATCTATTTGCAGACGACTGCACAGTATATACAAACGCTATTGATTGTCATGTGCTAGAATCATCAATGCGACATGAAATAAATAGTGTAGTTAACTGGAGTCATGCAAACCGCATGCATATTAACATTTCTAAACCAAAATCTATGTTAATAGCAACCAGGCAAAGACTTCACGCTCTAAACTCGCAGAGAACTCTTCAGCTGCATAAAGATAGCATGCCTGTAGAAAGTGTAACCGAGCACAAGGCACTGGGTCTTATCATTGATCAAAATCTAACCTTTAATTTCCATGTTCATGCCCTAGTTAAACAAATAGCCAAAAATAGTATACAAACTTGCCAAAATTAAAAATTCCCTTGACGAAAACACAAGATCGATATTATATACTTCCCACATACAAACACATATTGGTTATTGCTCCACAATCTGGGATGGGTGCTCCAAATCAATAACAAAACGCCTTTATTCACTCCAGAAAAGCGCAGTGCGTTTAATTAATGCTGTAAGGCTTACCGACATTTCTAATCTACATGAACGTCTTCAGTTACTGCCACTTTACAAACGCCTACTTTTTAATAACTCATTTTAATAACTCATTCACAAAATCCTATTTCAAAATGCTTCCAGCTACCTTTGGCCATTGTTCAAATATAACACAAGACATAGCGAACAACTAAGCATACTTCATGTCACTAAACCTAGGATAGACTTATATAAAACAAGCTTAGCATACTCTGCCGCTCAGTTGTGGAACAATCTTCCAGAAGAAATCAAAGACACCACCATTCATTATGCATACAGTCGCAAGCTGTTTGAACACTACCACAGTACAGACTACATTCCTCACTAAAAATAATAATGGTAAAGTATCTCAAACGACAACTAGTCAATAAAAATTCTCATATGTATGGCACGTTACCCCTTACTTAGGTATTCATAATGCCCATGTTAAACATTGCCTCAGGGATTCATGTAGTATTGGTTATTTTGCATGCGTATTAATGCCTATTGTTCTTTTGATGTCTAAGATTAGCTTCATAAGTGATGTTGAATGACATAATGTATGAGAGGAAATAGAGAAAAGGGGCAGAATGTCAGAAGGGACTGCGTGCCCAATTCTTAACCCTTTGAAAATAAAGATTTTCATTCCTTCGTTCTGTCTTTCTGTCTGTCTTTCTGTCTGTCTTTCTGTCTTTCTTTCATACTTTCTTTCTGTCTTTCTTTCCTTCTTTCTTTCTTTCTTTCAAACTTTTACACTTTCTGTCTTTCTGTCTTTCTGTCTTTCTGTTTTTCAGTCTTTATGTCTTTTTGTCTTTCTGTCTTTCTGTCTTTCTGCCTTTCTAGCTTTCTGTCCTTCCTTCCTTCCTTCTTTCCTTCCTTCTTTCTTTCTTTCTTTCTTTATTTATTTCTTTTTTGTCTATCTTTCTGTCTGTCTTTCTTACTGTCTTTCTATCTGTCTGTCTGTGTTTCTTTCTTTCTGTCTTTCTTTCTTTCATACATTCTTTCTTTCTTTTTTTATCATTTCTTTCTACTTTCCTTCTGATTGCCTTCTTCTATTTTTGCTGCCGCTGCTTCTTCGATTTTATTTCTTCTTCTTCTTCTTCTTCTTCTTCTTCTTCTTCTTCTTCTTCTTCTTCTTCTTCTTCTTCTTCTTCTTCTTCTTCTTCTTCTTCTTCTTTCTTCTTCTTCTTCGTGCTCTTCTTCTTCGTGCTCTTCTTCTTCTTCTTCTTCTTCTTCTTCTTCTTCTTCTTCTTCTTCTTCTTCTTCTTCTTCTTCTTCTTCTTCTTCTTCTTCTTCTTCTTCTTCGTTCTCTTCAACTACTTCAATGTCTCTTCTTTTGCTTTTACTTATTCTAATCTCTTCATCTCTTCTTCTTCGTCCTCTCCTTCTTCCTCTTCCTCCCTTTACTCTTCCACTTCCTCCTCCCCGTCCTCTTCTTCCACTTCTCACGGTGCAAATATGAACAATTTCCGTTGAATAGATAAATTAGTATTAAGTAGGAAGTATACTAGACGGCAGCGTGGCCGAAAAGAAAAGAACGACCGCTTTTAAACATCCGGTCGGCTGATGGCGGGATCGGTGGTTCAACCCCAAATACCGGCATTAGTTGGATTTAACGTTGACTTGTCGTTCAGAAAGCAATAACAAATAAATGAAAGTTGAACTGCCTTGATAATCATCCAGGGGTTGATTGCAACGTCCTACAAAGGGCATGCAACTTAAAAAAGAGGCAGAAGAAGACAGAAAGATTTATGTAAGTAGCTTGAGTCTTGCATTGACGAGCTGGCACTGGTGATGCAAACAATAAGTCTCACACCTGCGACAGCAACAGGGTGACAATGCAAGTATTGTTGAAATCTACGGAAGTCACCCGGTTGGCAACAGTTGGTCTGAAGAAGGACACCGTAGTCTGTGTTGCTTCCACGTTTATTAGGATGATGACAAATTCGGTATCGCTGTGTTCTTCCACTAATAACATCTACGGCATCTCAGTATCAAGCATATATGTAGTCGTCACACTGATCTAACAGCGTTCGGATCTGTGATCGTTCAGCGTTTAATGGTTGTATACTTACTAACGGCTGCTTGTTGCAATTATCCACACCATTAGTATCACAGCTACCTTACTTCTCTCTCCATGTCCTACTCTATTCACTCTTGGCTTTTGCCTGGCCTGATAGCCATCTTCAATACCCTTGCGATTGAATTTTGTTTATGCGATCGTATTCTTCTAGAAGGTTCCCGATTAGCAATGCGCTCTGTGAAATGATTTTTTTTTTTTTTTAAGCAAGAGAATGACCCGGAAATTAACTTTTGGCTAACTTTCCCACGTACTGATATGGACTGCTGCTGGCCAAGTGTGAAAGTCCAGTTTTACTTGTACTCTCCTGCCAAATTGTTGGTTTCGTAATGACCCATGGCCGGTCTCCATGGCTAAGAGCATGCAAACGCGATTCGAGAGCTCGTTTACCTGCATTCGAAACACAGCTGCGACCGATTCGGCAGCAGACCGCGTCGCGCTGGGTCTTAACGTTTTTTGTTTTTTTTTATGGGAGTCGGTCGTTCAGAAAGTAATGGCAAACTACTGAACAAAAACTTGCCAATACATCAACATCAGCAGTAAAATGCTGGTGTTGAGAGCGACGTCCTGTAAATAGGAAATGCAAAAAAAAAAAAAAACACAATGACCCATGCCCTGACCTGACCCCAAGAGTCTGGCTGACGTCAACGTTTTGTACTCGGTCCCACTTGTTACATTAGAGCTGGCAACATATAATAATAATAATAATAATAATAATAATAATAATAATAATAATAATAATAAATAATAATAATAATAATAATAATAATAATAATAATAATAATAATAATAATAATAATAATAATAATAATAATAATATAGCCAGTATGGTGGATTGTGAATGAACAAACTAGGAAGCGTCTGGGAGCAACGAAGATATGGATCCCGAGAAGTTTGTTGCAAAAACCTTAAACTGACAGAGAAACTAACAAAACTATACACAACTATATGAAACAAACAAGTTGAGTTCTGCGGTCTTATACATATATATATATATATACAGTAATAAGAAGAAGGATATTAGACAAGATCGTGACGACTGGGAAGATTTGTATGAGAGAACGAACGAACGAACGAACGAACGAACGAACGAACGAACGAACGAAAGTCTTTATTTTCAAAGGGTTAAGAATTGGGCACTCAGGCCCGTCTGACATTCTGTCCTTCTTCTCAATTTCCTTTCATACATTCTTTCATTCAACATCACTTATGAAGCAAATTTTGACAACAAAACAACAGTAGCATTAAAACGCATGAAAAATAATCAATAACAAATGACTAACTGAGGCAGTGTTTAACATGGGCATTATAAATACCTAAGGAGGGTGTAACGTGCCATACATATAGGAATGTTTTTTGGCTAGTTGTCTTTTGAGATAATTTACCATTACCACAGAGAAGGCAGATGTAGACCGAGAAAAATGATGCTAGATGGACTGAGAAGTTGGTATGGAGTGATATCATCAGCTTAGTTGATTCAGAATCCGAAGCAAGGAGATCTGTGGAGAGACATGAGCACCAACAGAGAAAGTGAGAGAGAGAGAGAGAGAGAGAGAGAGAGAGAGAGAGAGAGAGAGAATGAGATAGTGTGTAAAAGAGAGAGAGAGAGAGAGAGAGAGAGAG
>JACEFZ010019266.1:15000-25206 GCA_014155875.1 Cepaea nemoralis
TATAGACATAGGCTAGATAGTTTGCTAGACTGTTGTATGATAACTATGTGTTTGATGTTAACTATCTGTGATATGTAATACAGCGCGGGATTGTTAACCCACTGCGCCAACGCACTGTATATTGAAATACAATAAATGTTCGATATCATATTGAACGGAGTTATTGTTGCCTGTGTGAACCCGAGCTCAGATACCTAGATATGAGCAAGACGATGACAGGCTTTTTGGGGGCTAGTTTTCCGGTTTTGGCATAAAATCTAATGTTACAGAGCTATTGATTGCCATGTAAAATTACTGAATTAATTATATCAAATTGATTTTGTACCACAAATTGTTAACGTTACAAGTTTAAAATATTAGTAGCTATCTAGCGATAAAATAGAATTAATCTGAGTCCCTCAGCAGTGTCTCAGCAGTGCCTCAGCAGTGTGTCTCTCATTATTGTGATTACGATACACTATTTTTGACATGACTGTGACATTTTTTGACTGTTACTAATGTTTTCTCACTCTACGAGCAGATTGTTCCGCGAATAGTGGCGCGTGCAACCTATGTAACCTTTCCAACAGTGGCGAGAGTACAAGACAACATCGGCGAGTTCTGGGATTAAAAGCTAAGTTTCATATCATACCCATTGCAACTCTAAGCTGTACTTCTCACCATCCATCAATGTATCATTTTGCTTTGCATTGATTTGTTTGTATATTCATGACCCTGTAACCAACATAACCTTGCATTTGGATTTACAAATTAAATAATTAAGGGAGATAACTAAATTTTCTACTCCCCAACATTTTTTCTAAGGGATTTAACTTTATAAACAGTACCAACAAGTAAAACACAAGATGTCTAGCTTAGATAAATGCATTGAGCAAGGAATCAAATTAGGTTATAAAGAAGACAAACTGTCAGAATGGGCACAGAAAACGCACGCAGAAAACATTGCCCGTGAAGAAAGAGCGGTTGAACGAGAGGAAAAACAAAGGCAATTGCAGATTGAGGCAGAAGGAAAAAAGATGCAGATTGAGGCAGAAGAAAAGAAAATGCAAATGCAAATGGAGGCAGAAGAAAAGAAAAGACAAATTGAGGCAGAAGAAAAAAAGATGCTGATGCAACTACAAGCTGAAGAAAAAAAATGCAATTGCAGGCTCAAGAAAACAGCTGGAGCTTGAGGCGGCGGCCAAACAAGCCCAATTGAATGCCGATACACAAATAAAACTAAAACAGATGGAGATTGAGTCCAACGTAGAAATATCTGTGAATAAACTAAAAAGCAAAGAGGAGGAACAAAAATATAACAAGTATAAAGGCCTCGTGAAGGCATTCTGCTCAGGAGATTTCCATCAGCGCCTACTTGGAAAATTTTGAGTGTCTAATGTCCTACCATAAGATCATAAAATCAGATTGGGCATTCATTTTAATGAGAAACTTAGCTCTTGAACCTTTAAAAGTAATAGAGACAGTGCCACAGGAAATGCGAAAAGACTATGACTATTTAAAACAACGCATTCTCCAACATTTTTCTTTAGATACTGCAGGTTACCAACAACAATTTGCCAAATTATCTCCACAACCAAACCAAACCTTTATAGATTATGTCAGTACAGTCCAAGACGTGTGTACAAAGTGGATTAACTCGGCTAAAACTAACAACAGCCATGACAAACTTAAAGAGCTCATTATTATAGACAAAATAGTTAGTACCATCCCTACACCTTTTGCTAAGTTCTTAAAACAAATGGACTGTAAAAGTATTCAGGAAATCGAGTCCAAGGGGAATGCATTTTTCACAGCAAATAGAGACATTTTTCAGCTAAACATAAGTCACAACGATACAGCAGCAGCAGTAGTGAACACCAAATACTCGAAACAAACAGAGAGTAAATTTAAACCGCGCTCAAATGTCAGTAAACTAGTTAAATGCCAATATTGCAGTTTGAATCACGACCAATACGCGATGTGCGATAAATCGCCTAACTATCCTCACCACCTCAAAATGATGGTGGAGAAGCAGAAGACTAAGCGCAATGCTTACCAGAGAGCGGTCAAATGTTTTTTTTGCAGGAGCTTTGGCCACTATAGTCGCTTCTGTGATGGCCGAAAGTTATTGAAACAGGCCAATGCTGCACTAGTGGAAACGTCGTCAGACGAAGAGATTGAATCACTGAATGATTGTGATAATCAAAACGACAATGTAAGTGAGCTTGGAAATGCTGTACAAATTATTGACACCATTACAGACAGTAAGTGTAACACCTGTACGAAGTTCCAACTTGACACAACATTACTATGTGGCCACACTATCCCTATTTCAAATGAAACAGCCAACGCTGCTTTGTCATCTACAGGCAAGCTAGTTTTTTCAACAGGGTTTGTAAATAACAAAAAGTGCACATTAATTCAGGATTCCGGCGCAACGCTCTGTGGGATTAAGAAAACATTAATAGACACTAAAGACTACACAGACAAACATGTGACTTGTCGCACATTCTCAGGCACTATAGAGAAATACCCCCTTGCTCTTGTCGAAATTCGAACACCGTTCATATCAGGACGAGTATTGTGCGCTGTCCTGGAAAATCCAGTCGCTGATATTATACTTGGGAACCTGCCCAACATACAACCGTGCTCTGAAAAGGACATCAGAGATTGGGAGCATAAAAACGGTATCCACCACCCAAACAGCGATGCTACAGAGAAACACCATTCATGCTTGTCTCAATCTGCCAAAAGACCAAGGGAGACAACCACTGAGGTAATTCAGAAAGAATTCACCGAGGTGTACAATGCAGGGGCGGTCGAATCTGTCAGTGATACGACCAAATTAAAACCTCGAATTGAGGATGCTACCGATCTACCAAGTACCAAGCCTGTAGATGTGCAACAAAACACACAACACACAAATGCAATAACACGACAGACAACCCATAAAACCAACACCGACCAACTGCAGGAATCACTAGAAATAATAGCACCAAACTCAACCAACACTAATTTTGGAAATGAACAGAAAGCAGATCCTACACTTTCACCATACTTTAAGTTAGTAGGACTTAAACCAAAATTAACTAAGAACGCATCGTGGACATTTAGGCTACAGAACAATATCTTAACGAGATTATACACAACAAAACAAACCACGATACAGCAAGTAGTGTTACCACAAGCACATCGAGACAAAGTTCTAAAGATAGCCCATGACTCACCTTTTGGAGGTCATATGGGGTACGAAAAGACCAGGGCTAGGGTCCTGACCCAGTTTTATTGGCCAAAGTTTTGCCAAGATATAAAAACCTTTTGTAGATCTTGTGATATATGTCAGAAACTGGTGAAAAAGGGGAAAAACCCTACAGCAGAAGTCCAATCAACGACAACTGCCTCGAGGCCTTTCCAAATCGTGGCAGTTGACCTAGTAGGTCCGTTGAATCACATTTCAAATAAAGGGAATAGATATATTTTTACTCTTGTGGATGTATGTACGAGATGGCCAGAAATGCTTCCATTAAGATCTATCTCCTCTAAGGATGTGACGGACATATTATTAAATATTTTCTCCCGTTTTGGCTTCCCGGAGAAAATAATTTCTGATAGAGGAACCCAGTTCATATCGAATGCCACCCAATCGGTAACTAAGTTACTAGGCATCAAGCAATGTTTCACCAGTCCCTATCGACCGGCCGCAAATGGTATCTGCGAGAAACTAAATGGGGACCTGAAACATATGCTATCTAAAGTGACAGCTGAAAATCCAGCCGATTGGGACATACTTCTCCCAACGGTGCTGTTCGCATATAGAGAAGTCCCGCAATCAAGTACAGGGTTCTCTCCCTTCGAATTGATGTATGGAGCGAACCCAAGAGGACCTCTCACTATTTATAAAGAGATCATATCACAACCTGTAGATATCCAACTACCCATTTCTACCTATGATTTAGTCACTGACACCAGAGACAAAATCATACGTTCCTGTATATTGGCCAGAACATCACTACAGGAGAAAGGTATTAAATACAGGCAGTACGCCAACAGAGGTGCAAAAACAATTGTACTAAATCCAGGTCAGGATATTTTACTACTGCTACCTGACAAAAGAGATTTACTATCAACCTCTTGGCAGGGACCTTTTAAGATTATTAGAAGAATTTCGGAAGTTGATTACGAAATCTCTTTAAATGGAAAGTTGAAAATATTCCATGTAAATATGTTGAAACCATACTATGCTAGACAGGACATTGAGACAAGTGAACAGACGCAGCGAACTGGTGACAGAGACGAAACGACAATTTCCCAACGGAATGACACCTCGACAAATGAAGCATCGTTAACGACACACTCTTACGACGACAAAAACGACGAAGACATATGGACATTACCGACAATCTGTGATATCGACAACGACGACAAATTTGACGACATATTGACAACGATTGATCTCGACGACGACGACAATGACATTGAGGACAATTTACAAACAGTAGCATCTGTGATAAATCAGACAGACGTGGACAATACTGAAATCCCTGTACCAATTATGACTGACGACGGGAGTATAAATGACATACATATCTCTGACACTTTGACACAACAACAGCGACAAGACATTTTGACTCTCCTTGACGAGTATAAATCTATCTTTTCTAACAAACCTGGACGCACTGATAAAATAACACATTCAATTGTGCTGACAGATCTGACACCGGTCAAATGTAGACCATATTCTATTCCTCTCCATTACAGAGCAAATTTAGACAAAGAAATTTTAGATTTAGAGAAAAATGGAATAATTCAAAAATCGATGTCTCAATATTCTTCACCGATTGTCCTGGTGAAAAAGAAGGACCAGACAATCCGTTTGTGCATCGACTATAGGGTATTAAATACAAGAACCACAACGGATGCAGAGCCAATGAACAGTTGTGAAGATCTCATTTTAAATATGGCTCAATCATCCTTATTTTCCAAGACCGATTTAGCGAAAGGATATTGGCAAGTGCCACTACACCCTTCTTCTAGACATATAACAGCATTCGCAACACCCCTCGGTTTGTACGAATGGCTATATCTTCCATTTGGCCTCAAGAACGCACCGGCCACATTTGTTAGATTAACAAGATTGTTATTACACGGAATTAAAGATGTGGTAGCCTATATTGATGATATATGCATCCATTCTTCTAATATGACTTCTCACTTACTTACCCTCAAACAAGTCTTCAACCAAATCTCTCTTTTTGGACTTACTATCAAACCTTCCAAGGTTGAGTTAGGCTATACACAAATAGACTTCCTTGGTCATAGAATTTCTGAAGGCAAATTGTTGACAGATGATAAAATTGTTTCCAAGATTCTTAATCTAGAAGTGCCTACCACAAAGAAACAAATTAGAAGTTTACTAGGTCTTATTAACTATTATTCTAAATTTATTCCACATTGGGCAGAACTTACCTCAGTCTTTTCTGATATGTTAACTAAAGATCATCCATCAAAAATTTGTAAAAGTACCAGCTTAGACGATGCAATGTGTAGATTGAAACATATTTTTTCTAATCCACCAGTCTTACGATTACCCAACATAAATTTACCCTTTATTTTGACCACAGATGCGAGTGCTATCGCAATAGGAGGATGTTTAATGCAGGAAGTGGATGGAGTGAGACACCCGATTCTCTACGTAAGCCGCAAACTAAAGAAGGCAGAGACCCGGTATGCTACAGTGGAATTGGAGGCTTTAAGCCTACTGTTTTGTATATTGAGATTATCTAAGTTCCTCTTGGGTAGTCACTTTGTCGTGCTCACTGACAATTCGCCATTGTTGGTCCTTAACCAAGGGTCACCTAAAAACCATCGTTTAAAAAGATGGTGTCTTCTTCTTCAAGATTTCGACTTCGAAATCCGCCATATCAGAGGCTCAGACAACATTATGGCTGACCTATTATCACGGCAAACGAATGCGCCAGTAGAATGACTCTTAGCACATCGACCATTCGCCATACTAGAAACTGTGATACTTTTATTCTGTGGCATATAACAGTGTAACTCTACACCTGCTAGAGAACTCTCAGTGAATAGGTTACTTACGACACCCACGAACATGATACTTTAAGAGCTATACTTTAAGAGCTATACTATCAAGTGCCCAAGCTCTAGAACGATCCCAGCAAGAAACGTTAACTGTGTTTCAACCAATAATATCAACCAGTGAACTGACTCTGAATACTGTAAGAACACTTTATACGGGACATTGAGAACAATCCATACTTGCTGTTGCTACAAAACTTTGCAAACAGCCGAAACAGAACGACGTCAACTACAACACTCAAGAGACAGCCATACTAACTTTAACATTCATGGCATAACACGCTAACAACAGGAGGACAACGCGCACATCATCGTTGGATTTAGTTACTTAATTAATTACTTTAGTATTAAATATGTATTATATTTGCATTAATGATGTATATAAAATGTGTTAACCTGTAATTTGTACATATTCTACTATAATATTACAGGCGGTTCCATTCATAGGCTAAAGAACCTTCCTATGCAATTGTCTCTGTGTAAATTATAACCCATTTTTGAGTCATCGTACAAAAAGTACGTATTTTCTTAAAGGGCAAATATCGCCTAGTCCATTTTTTCTAAGGGCAATAACACTTACCTCAACTTTAATTATATATTTTAACCAAATACTATTTGGAATGAAAGGTGAGTGAATGACTGCGTGAATGGATTAAATGAGAGAACAATATACTGAGCGGACAAATTGTACGCAAAACGTATTTATTTTAATTTGTCTGCGTCTTTCATGTAAAATTGCATGACTTGTCTAAATTGTTGATACATGTTTAGTAGTTACTAGTTAGTAGTTAGTTTAATATACTTAGTTTAGGAGTTAGGATACATCTAAGCACCACTACTTGGAATGCCTGATCATGTATTGCACACAGTGGAGTAATTCATGATTGAGGTTATCCCAACTCGTGACGCTTGGACATAAGCCACACATTCAGCGCACACATTACACAAACCTTAAAACTCAACACTATCAATTTAAAATACAGTCACTTTATTAGAAACAGCAACTTATTAGTCAACACACTAACAAGCCAACAGGGACACATGTAGTCTGAGGGGATAAAATAACAACGTAACTACATATTTAGCATTATACAACATACGAGAGTAAAAGTGTATTGAAATGCACACACAGATCAAGATTTGAAGGT
The DNA here is from genome assembly GCA_014155875.1 of Cepaea nemoralis. Taxonomy (NCBI): domain Eukaryota; kingdom Metazoa; phylum Mollusca; class Gastropoda; order Stylommatophora; family Helicidae; genus Cepaea; species Cepaea nemoralis. The sequence continues at coordinate 22,227 of JACEFZ010019266.1, forward strand.
GTACTTAATTAGCCAGGACTTCGGTCTTGTTAATCCTCTATAATACAGAGATTAATTGTCTTGGTATCAGTGGGGTACTATGAGAAGGACGGGTTGTAAATACAACTACTAAAACGTCACGTAACTTCGGTCAGATAAGCATTCTTAAGGACACAGGAGAGAGAGTGATCTCTTCACCAAATCAGAGAAGTGGTGTATGGGAGAATACATGAGTTTTGATGCCAGTATGTAGGTTACCAGGTTACTGTCCACCAAACTACAAACACCGACTTTAAGTGATTCGGTGACAGAATTAGAACAGATCTAATTACCCTATAACAAACCATCATATCAGGGGAGAGGGGGGAATCCTGTCACCGCCTCACCTTTATAGATATTAATTAAAGGGCTGCAACTCCCGCCCAAGGGATAGAAGTGAGTCACTCGAGGCCCGAGTAATCTAGAGCCTTCTCGAAGGACTGGTCATTGAGTCCATGGTTCCGTGGACACTGATGTGGCCCGCCTATTGCGGGGTCCACGAGGAACTCGGACAGAGTTACCACCCGTGTCGGAATGGGACACGTGTGGACCGGCAGAGGACAGACGGACTTCAGAGAGACAACAGGGCCTGCCTTAGAGGGATAGATATCAATAGATATATAGACATAGGCTAGATAGTTTGCTAGACTGTTGTATGATAACTATGTGTTTGATGTTAACTATCTGTGATATGTAATACAGCGCGGGATTGTTAACCCAGTGCGCCAACGCACTGTATATTGAAATACAATAAATGTTCGATATCCTATTGAACGGAGTTATTGTTGCCTGTGTGAACCCGAGCTCGGATACCTAGATATGAGCAAGACGATGACAGTGACTTATCTGCAATAATTTTCTCCTTTGTCTTTATTCCATTTCTGATGTTTGCCCTCCATGCAACACGTTCAGCGGTGACTTGCTCCCAATGTGCATTATCAATGCCTGTATCAATCATGTCCCGCTTACACACATCTTTGTATCGTAGTAGAGGCCAACCCTGAGATCTCTTGCCCATCTGTAATTCACCAAAAAAAGATGCCCTTTGATATTCTACCATCATCCATCCTCGTAAGATGTCCTATCCATCTAAGCCTACGAAGACTGAGCATGGAATACACCGTCACACAACCTGATCTTTCCAATACTTCAGTATTTGTGATTTTGTCTTGCCACTTTATACCAAGAATTCTTCGCAGACACAGCATATGAAAGCTGTTTAAACGTTTCTCTTGGTGTGAGTAAGTTGTCCAGGTTTCACTGCCATAAAGAAGAGTACTAAAAACACAGGCTTGATAGACAAGGACTTTTGTTTTGGCAGTAAGCTACTTGTTCTCCTAGACTCTTTTTCTTAGCCTGTTCATTGTTGTTGCTGCCTTACCAATCCGGATGTTGATTTCCTGATCTAGGGATAATTTGCGATTTACCACTGATCCTAGATATGTAAAATGGTCTACTATCTCTAGTTCGGCGTCGTCAATAAAGATTGATGGTACCCCATGTGCACCTTGTGACATAATCTGTGTCTTCTTTTTGCTAATTGTTAAACCAAATTCAGAACAAGCATTGGAGAATGCAGATAATAGACATTGCAATTCTTCCTCAGAGTGGGTCGTAAATGCAGCATCATCTGCAAAAAGCAACTCTCTGATCAGTACCCTCCTAATTTTGGTCTTGGCCTTCAATCTCATTGTAGAGGCCGCCATCTGAGCGTGAGTGAATGTATATACCACCATCCTGATCACGAAAGGCATATTTCAGTTGAAGTGAAACGTATATTCCAAAGAGGGTGGGAACTAGTACACAACCTTGCTTAACTCCACTCTTGATTTCAAACTCTTCAGAAGTTGCACCATAAAACTTGATTATACCCTTCATGCCTGTGTGGAACGATTCCACAATGGACAGAAGAGTTGGTGGGCAACCAATCTTCTTTATTGCCTTGAACAGACCCTCACGACTGACCAAATCAAATGCCTTTGTGAGGTCGATGAAGGCAATAAACAGTGGTTGATTCTGTTCACGGCATTTTTCTTGCATTTGTCACAATGAGAATATCATATCAATGGTAGACCTTTTCTGTCGAAAGCCACACTGTGATTCGGGGTAGACTTGATCTCCTAGGACTTGAAGTCTGCGCAGAATAATTCTGGCAAATACTTTTCCAACAATACACACAAGTGAGATATATATATATATATATATATATATATATATATATATATATATATATATATATATATATATATATATATATATATATATATATATATATATATATATATATATATATATATATACATATATACATATATATATATATATATATATATATATATATATATAGAGAGAGAGAGAGAGAGAGAGAGAGAGAGAGAGAGAGAGAGAGAGAGAGAGAGAGAGATGAAGCAGATGAATAAATGGACAAGTAGATATATGAATAAACTCACGGAGAAGCAGAGGAATACATGGATGCATGCTGACATGGCTAAACTCATGGAACGGTACAGGAATAATCAGACAGATAGTTGGATAAATTAACGGCAAAACAGAGGATTAAATAAAGAGTTAGGCATGCCGGAATACTCATGAAAAGGCAGACAATAAACGGACAAAACAGTCTGTCTGATAGAATAACAGACATACTTTGCGTTAGATGCAACTTGCCTGAAATTACAAATACAATAAATTGTCCCAACACACTGATAAAAAAAACCTGAAGGTGACGAATGTACTACCCAACTTTTCTAGAAATATGATGAAATACCGTTGGAATTTGCCTGGGGACAGCTCCTAGCAAATTTCTTAATACGAAGGCGCTTCAACATTTAATAGCGACTGTGGGAATATGAAAGAGGGGGGAATTGTAGGGGGGAAATGCCCGAGAACATTTCTCACGTCTGCAGTTTCTGTGAGGATGTCAGAAGACCCTGGGTTCATAAAAAATTAAAAAATTGGGGAA
>JACEFZ010019267.1:0-15794 GCA_014155875.1 Cepaea nemoralis
TTTCTTTTATCGCTCTTTCTTCACGGGCAATATTTTCTGCGTGTGTTTTCTGTGCCCATTCTGATAGTTTGTCTTCTTTATAGCCTAATTTTATTCCCTGCTCAATGCATTGATCTAAGGTTGACATTTTGGATTTTATTTATTTATGATGTTTGTGAAGGTTAAATCCCTTAGATAAATTTGGTATGGGCTCAAAAGAAAATGGTTAATTCCCTTGAATATTAATGTGTTACGCACAGTGTAGGTTTATATTGGTGGCACAATTATGAATATACACATCAATCAATATTTAACAAAATGATACATGATGGAAGATGGTAAGTAATAGCTTAGAATCTGCCATGAATATGAAACGAAACTTAGCTCTGATCCTTCGGAATGATGTTGCTCTGCACTTTCGTTACTGCTGGAACCGTTACAATGCGTAGTACGCGGTCTTCTCTATCATACACCTTTGGCTGGAACACTCACACGGGTTTCTGTACTCACACGGTACGCTCTGCGGCACAATCTGCTCGTAGAGTACGAAACATTAGTCACGGTCAAAAAAACAAAACAAAAATGTCATAGTTATATCAAACAGTAACTATTGGATACCAAAAAGCGGTATACTGTGGTCTGGACTCTGCTTTTGGCTGCTGAGGGACTCTGCCTATTTGATAATATTTCTTTGATTACTAGATAGCTACTAAATATGTTGAACATTTTAAGGTAACAAATTTACCTGACATTTTCACGAAAAAAATCAATATGATATGACTAAATGATTTTACATGGCATTTTCCCGTTGTTTAATAATCATATAATGCTCAAAACCGGTACTAGCCCCCAAAAATACCTGTTGTCGTCTTACTATCTAGGTGACTGGTTGGGTTCACACAGGTATTAATAACACAAGCAATCAAACTACTTTGCTGTAATATAGCCTATTTATTGTGGCTATACAGTTAACATCATATCACATTGTTCATTGACATTAAACCATTATACATTTATAATCATGTCACATCCTAGCACACTATCTAGTCTATAATATGAAGATCTACAGAGTCCCTCTCAGGCAGACCCTTGTTGCCTGTCGCGAGTCCAATCGCCCTCTGTTGGTCTACCCCGTGTCGCTATTCGACGGGCGGTAACTCTGCCCGAGTTCCTCGTGGACCCCGCTTCAGGCGGGTCATCTCAATGTCCACGGAACCCTGGACTCGGTGACTCTTGTTCTAGAAAGCTCTGGACGTTTCTTGTCCAGAGCGACTTGGTTATCTTTCTTGGGCTGGAGTTGCAGCCCTCTAATTCTTTCTGGTGATTAGCTTTAGGTGAGAAGTTGACAACAACCTAGAGAATTCGTTTTAAATAACTGGACAATACTTCAACATTTGGGCTCCAGGACCACAAACAGAGTTTTACTTAAAGTAATTGGACTATCATCCAACATCTGGGTGCTGGGACAACAGCGTAGAAAATTCTTTTAAAGTGATTGGACTATACTTCAAAGTCGGGGCTCCAGGACCACAAACCAGAGTATTTGTGTAAAGTAACTGGACTACTTCAACCTTTGGATCCGAGGACCTCAGACATGATGTACGGAGCCGTTCTGTTATTGGTGGTTTCATCCTCGTCTACGCTGCCGTGGAATTTCTTCGCAACTGGATCGCCAATAAACACAGGTCAGTTATAACATTACGTCTGTCTGTATATTTGTCTGTCTATTTGACTGCATCGGATACGTAGCCTTATCTATGTTTGTGTGTCTCTCTGACTGTCTATCTGTGTGTTTGTGTATCTGTGTCTGTTTGTCAGTCAGTCAATCAGTCAGTTTGTCTATCTTTCCGCTCGTCATTCAATAATGTATCCATCCATCCATCCATCCATCCATCCATCCATCTATCCATTCACGTACCCACTTATCTATCCCCTTCCACCTTCTCTCAATCTCTACCTACCTACTTACCGGACATAGTCCATCCATCCATCCATCCATCCATCCATCCACCCATCCATCCATCCATCCACTCGACCATCCACGTATACATGCATCAATTCATCCACCCACCCATCCATTAACAAAATAGATCATGTCATAATTACTCACGTATAATTTCTGTATTATTTTTTTCCCCCGCCCAGTACAGCTCAGGGGTAGACCCATTCTAAAATAAATGGATACTGGATATGTTTTCAGAATTCCTCTACCTCAGGACAGAACGTACATGGAAATAACAGACCAAACAATACTGTACATACATCTGTACATTCAATAGTAGAAGAGGAAACCGTAAAAACAAAGAGAGAGTTTGGCATGAATGCACGAAAGAATAGGGTGGGAGTCGTTCCGTCACTTAGCGAGACGATGAACGCAGGAGTCAAACGCTCATCCGATCCCGCTCATGACATTATTAGCACAGCTTTCTATCAGCCCGCTAGAAAGACAACAAGGATAGCAAATATAGACTGCCAAAATCATTGAAAGAAGATTAAGACCATTAATGAAAGAATAATTTTCAGAAGGCCAGATGAGTTTTAGACAAAACATAAGCTACTCTCTCTCTCTCTCTCTCTCTCTCTCTCTCTCTCTCTCTCTCTCTCTCTCTCTCTCTCTCTCTCTCACACACACACACACACACACACACCACACACACACACACTTACTCGCTCGCACGCGTGCGCGCGTGCACTCACTCACTCACTCACTCACTCACACTCTCTCACTCACTCACTCACTCACTCACTCACTCACACTCTCTCACCTCTCTCTCTCTCTCTCTCTCTCTCTCTCTCTCTCTCTCTCTCTCTCTCTCTCTCTCTCTCTCTCTCTCTCTCTCTCTCTCTCGTAATATTCACTTAGACAACTGGCAGAAAAAGCAGTTGAACATAAAACGACCTGTAAAGTCGCATTTATCGACGAAGAAAATGTTTGTTACTGGTTTGACAGGAATATGCAAGGGGATTGCTTAAGAAAATACAGAATTAGCAAATTTCTAATTATTGTTTACAAAAGTTTATATTAGCCAAGCAAGGGCTGCGTAAGAATAAAATCTTTTGAAGTAAATTCAGGTGTACGACAAGAATATGTCCCCCCTCCCTCCCCCCTCCACGCCTTGTTCTTTTTATAACATACTTTATTTGACAATATATACCGAGAAGCAGAGAAGAAAGCAAGAACAAAAGAACGAAAGACAGAAAGAAAGAAAGAAAGAAAGAAAGACTAAATTGAATAATAGATTACACCAAAGCTCCAGGATAGCAAAGACACCCTAAACAGAACTATGAAACACATCTAAATCCCAGGATAACAAGCAAAGATCAAAACTAATTGTAAAGTATATATTAACCCAAAGATAGCAAGAACGCCTAAACAGAACAATTGAGTAAAAATACGCGTATATCTAAACACCAAGACAGTAAAAGACTAAACGGAAGTATAACTATAAAGTATGTCACAACTCCAGGATAGCCAAGAAAGCCTAAATGGAACAATATATTATATATTCTACTCCTTTTCCCTTCTATTCTTCTCCCTCGCCTCATACTTCTGTCCTTCCCATCCACCTCCTATTGCTTCTGTGTCTTCTCCCCTCATCCTCCTCCTCCTCCTCTATTATTATTATTATTATTATTATTATTATTATTATTATTATTATTATTATTATTATTATTATTATTATTATTATTATTATTCTACAATAGAATTAAGTTTTTGTTATGTGTATATTGCTGAATCTGAGAGCGCCCGGAGTCTCCCATACAACTTTGTGTGAATATGCACCTCTACTGGCCAAAGTCCAGCTCTCAGTTTGTGTGAGTGAGTGAGTGTGTGTGTGTGTGTGTGTATGTGTGTGTGTGTGTGTGTGTGTGTGTGTGTGTGTGTGTGTGTGGCATAAGTAAAACAAATTAACATAATTAATGTGGCTCTTTTCCACACCCCACGCCGAACGTAGTTTCCAACTGTCAAGAGAGGAAAAGCCTACTATTCAACCGGGGGTGGAGGGGAGGGGGGATGGGGGGAATGGAGTGGCTAAAAGAGTTGGTGAGCATTCAAGATGTGTTCCCACGAACCAGGCCTGGAGATCGCAATGATGTTTGTATCGTCATGTGTCCATACCTCACATCAGATGCCCCGGTGATTAGAAGTGATTCAAGTGTTTCAAATATCCCACGCTGTGTAATTCTGTGTACTAACGGCAAGTAAACAAGGCATGTGTACCGCCTGATCAGAGCTTCTCAAACTGGGATCTCTCTTATAATTTGATGTCGCAGAGACCGCTGAACATTGTATCGTGGCTGGGAGATTACGGTGTCAGCTTCAGATTCAGGAGGTGTCGGGTTTGATCCTTGCCCAAGGCTGGACATTTTCCCAAGGGCCATCGATATCTAATGATATCACAATTCCTTCAGACCTCAAGGGTAGTGATATCGGATGCGTAGACTTCTCGTATAAGGGCGAAAAAACAGGAGGTCACGTGTGCATATTGGCAGCGTTAAAAATCCTACGACAGTTGGAAATGGCAGAGAGTATGTGGAAAGGTCTCCGCCATGCAAAATTGTCTGGAAAAATAAACATGCCATGGCTAGATAGAGCCCGTTACCTTGGACGGCGTCTGTCTAGAGGTGGTAAACATTACACTAGTGGACGCCAACGTCCGACATATTGGCCTTTGAGATACGTAATTAGGTGTGACACATTCCCCTCGGAAAAGGAACGACGACGACTAAGAACTAGAAGAAGAAGAAGAAGAAGAAGAAGAAGAAGAAGAAGAAGAAGAAGAAGAAGAAGAAGAAGAAGAAGAAGAAGAAGAAGAAGAAGAAGAAGAAGCAGAGGAAAAATAGGAAGTAGAGAAAGACTAGGAAGACTTGGAAGACGAGGAAGAAGAGGAACACGAGGAAGAAGAAGAAGATGAAGAAGAGGAAGAATTTTGAGCTATGATGACAAGTGGTTAGTAAGCTTGCCTGCCAAGACTGTTCTCCAAGTTCAATCCCCACTAAAGGCAGAATTATTTTCCCCAACGGGTACAGCTCTGGGGCTCCCCAGCCTCATAAAAATGGATACAGACAATTATATTAGTATTGTTTTTTTTTTAGGCGGAGGTTGTCATGGAAGGAAATGCGACGAGGAAGGGAACTAGCCATTCAACCTCATTATGCCGTGCCCTAGTATATATGAATTCCTAACAAGGCATATCCCTACTGCTGATCTTCTGTGGTGTGATGCTCTATGTAATTGTTGTGTACGAGTGTAGTCTTAGCGGGCAACAGCGGACATCGGTAGCTAGCTCGCTTGCCTGCGGGCCCGGTGGTCATAAGTTCGATTCCCTTTCTAGGCGATAATATTTGTTTTATTGAAATCGGCTCCCAGGTCGATCCAATTACATGCGTACCAAGAAATTGCATGGGGAGTAAAAGCGACCATTGTGATATTTTCTACATCACCCACGGGGTTCTGGTTAGTTTACAGATAAGGGGCTGGCACCATATATCCAGAACATCTTCTGGGTTGAAACGGGGTCCTTTATATTTTACTTTATAATCTCAGTTTATGCGATCACAGATTTGGGGTGAAAAAAGGGGGGGGGGGGGGAGGTCGCGAAACTGTTGGCCTGACGACAATAAGAATTAAACCATGTTTGTTCATTTACAGACATCAAAGTCATTGTGTTTGTTCATGTACAGACATCGCAGTGATTGTGTTTGTTCATGTACATACATCACAGTGATTGTGTTTGTTCATGTACAGACATCACAGTAATTGTGTGTGTTCATGTATGTACATCACAGTGATTGTATTTGTTCATGTACAGACATCACAGTAATTGTGTGTGTTCATGTACAGATATCACAGATATTGTGTTTGTTCATGTACAGACATCACAGTAATTGTGTGTGTTCATGTACATATATCACAGTGAATGTGTTTGTTCATGTGCAGACATCACAGTGATTGTGTGTGTTCATGTACATACATCACAGTGAATGTGTTTGTTCATTTACAGACATCAAAGTCATTGTGTTTGTTCATGTACAGATATCGCAGTGATTGTGTTTGTTCATGTACATACATCACAGTGATTGTGTTTGTTCATGTGCGTACACCACAATGATTGTGTTTGTTCATGTACAGACACCACAGTGATTGTGTTTGTTCATGTACAGACATCCACAACTCTGTTGACCTTGTTAGATGGTGAAACATGACCGCCCAAGCTTATCTGCATATTATATCATTGACATAAGCCTGGGTCAGTGACATTGAGGTGAGTGACCGGGCAAGAGAAAGAATGGAGATGAGAGTGGGAGACAGTAAAGTGACTGACCTGGCTATGAGGAAACAGCCAGTCCTGAGAAATAAAATAGTGAGGATAGAGGAAAAAACCCCTAGGAGGGATGGGGGGAGAGATAGTGTATTTGGGTGTGAAGTCAAGGGACTTCAGGGCAGTTAATGGGTAGATGCCGATATGGTCGGTATTCTCAGGGTCGTTTAAGAGAGATCTCCGTGTTGTGTTGTTCTCCTAGTTGTGAAGACAGGCCTGAACCCAGAGTGGGTTCTGTAGCGAGTGTAGGCCTAAACCCAGAGTGGGTTGCATAGTTGAGCAGTGGCTCCAACCCAATGTGTGGGTTGTATTGTGGGAGATCCAGCCGTGGATAGTAGCTGGATTACCTGTCTTGTGGATTGTGATAAGAAGCAGGCCGTGAGAAGGCATTGATGTGTGCTGGTTAAATTGTGAGGAGGATATTTATATTCTATGGATTACATTGTTTCTGGATGTATAAACATGTTCCGTTGTCCGTCTTATTTCTGTAATAAAGGATTATGTGCGCCAACTGAATCTTGTTTCATGACTGGTGAATATGCACTGCGGGGGTGAGTTAGATTGCAAGACAGTTAATATCTCAATTGACACACCATGAGTATCGTTACCTAGACAACGACCATCACACGAATAATATCAGAGCAAAGATCATCAAGAACTATCGACTGATTATCATCAAGAAAACGTGTGACAATCTGGGAGGCTACGTCCGTGCAAGATTGAGGATAACTGGGAGCTCGTCGCTTAGTAAAGAGTTTCTGACAGCTGCATTCGGTCAAGGAACACCGTGCAATATTGAGATATCTGTGGGCTCTTCGCTGAAAGAGAGGAGTTATTATCTGTGACTTAGTTCCATCAATTTAGACAGTACTGCTCCAAGAAATTAATGTGAACTCTTCAGTGTGTGCGCCAGATAATTCACACAGACAGACGAGAGTTAATGATCAAGCTAGCAGACAGGTCACACTACAGGTAAATTAACGAGGGTCAGCACACGGAAACAGACGAGGCGGGACGCCAGAAGAATTAACGCAGCACAAATCGACCGGGAAAGTCGATTGCAGTAGCAGGGGTGTTTGGTCACGGACAGCACAGAGGAAATGTCGCAGGGACATAACGGTGTTTGCAACAAGTGCGGTCAGTCCTAGAGTGTGTGTGTTTGACAGGATTGAACCAAAGATTGAAGACAGCGAGCAATTTCGTCGCAACATCCTGTGTGTGGGGAGAATTTTGTGTGTGTGTCCGAAGGCAAGCGCACTGTGGTGTCGCAAGTTGACTGGTCAAGATTTGTCGACGCAGTTAATAGGCCGGGTTGAGAGAGGGTCAGCGCTGTTTACGAGGACAGCTGGAAAGGGGTATTAACGTTAACCCTACCACAGGTGCGGGGGCAGAAGTGGAAAGTGTTTGTGTATGGCGGAAAAGTTCCGGGCATTTTACAGACAGATTAAGTGTGACTTTCCACGGAGTTAAAATAGCAGCCAGGTGGGGCTGTCAAGTTGTGTGAAAACTATTTTACGGAGGAATTTTTCACTGAGAGTGATAAAGAGAAATTGAGGTGACATTGTGAGTTGGGGGTGGAAGGAGGAAAGATACTCGGGAATTTCCACGACCTATGGTGGTCAAGATGACTCATTGTGAATGAACAAAACAAGGCGTTTTGTGTGAAACCAGACTTGATTGTTCGTCTTTGTTAAAAGCCCTTTGTGTTCATTACTTTATAATCAGCAAACATTTTGACAACGAATGATGACGTGTCGGCTCCGCGAACATAGTTGCATACAGTTGCCAAAAAGAACTGACGGTACAGAGTGAAAGCGTTGATCATTTACTGCCATTATTTTGGTCTTTTCTGTTAAGGAAATCTATAACATTTATGATACAGCAAAGCGCCATCTTCGCAACGAAGGTAGAAAAGACTTTTGGATTATTAGACCACGTCCAAGGAAAGTACAATAACGTGACGGACTGGGTCGAGACAGAACATTGTGGATAATCAATCATCATCTTCAATTTTTTCGACGGTTTGAACTTGTTATCACCACGTAAATTAAGTCACCACGCAACAAATGTGGAATATCGTAGACATTTCGGAACATTTACCAATATACATTCCCAACATATTGTGAAAAATTCTTAAAAAACCGAACTTGTGGCGACGGATTATCATTAATAGGCACATATTTGTCGGCCAACGAATTGTACATTCTGTTTGCTGCTCATTGTCTTATAAATATTGTTTTCGGTTGTTAAGCTATTACTTGTTTGTGGTCCGGTGTTTGTCAGGTGTAGGGGATTTTTGGGTTGTTTCTCGAAGGCCGGGAGACAGGGCGAAAAGTTAATGTCTGAGGTGCACCATATATAATTTCTGGGAAGAAAATCGAAAGGTCGGTTTATTTGGTTCTGCAGGGACGGTCCTGAATTATATAACGTGCCAGTTTGTGTTTAACGTCAGATCTGTGTATAAATTGATGCTATAATTTTTTTTTCTTCTTTTTCTTCTTTTCATTATATTTACATTTGATATTTGTTGTGTTCGGATATATGGTATTATTGTGATCTCTCGTCCTTTTCTGCTGTCTAGTGGTCTGTGTCAGTTGTATATATATTATTACGCGCACTGTGGTCGTTTCGCACAAGCTTGTGGTTGTTACTGTGGTTTATTTCTGTGTGATCACCGTCTCCGTGTACTTGGCTTGTGAGTCTAACGTTTTTATAGACAACATTTAGTGTTATCATTCATTCGTTTTGTATATGTATGTATATGTATGTGTAACAATATTTCCAGAAATGTTATACAACTATTGGTCATAGATATATAGATATAAGGGAGTATAGGTGATACTTCCCCCCTCACTACCTAGTGCTTATAGAGTGACTGGGTGAGTACAGAGTGATATTTTAGCACTACGAATTTACGTACACAGGGAGTTTTGGTGTACGTAGGGAAGTGACACAAAGACTAACAGCAGAGTCTTCACATTTATAGTTGGCTGACAGACAGCAACGTGTCCACAAGTACAAGATGCCTACTTTAATGGAATATATTGAAGCAGGTGAACGAACAGGCCTGAAGGGTAAAGAGTTACAAGAGTATGCCGAAGAAAAAGAACAACAACAGATTGAAAGAGACCAGAGACAAGCCGAAAGAGAACAGAGACAGGCAGAACTCGAGGCAAAACGCCTGCAGGAAGAAAAGTTAGCTGAGAGAGAACAAAGACAGGCTGAAATGGAAGCCAAGCGTCTACAGGAAGAAAGTTAGCTGAGAGAGAACAAATGACAGGCTAGAAATGGAAGCCAAGCGTCTACAGGAAGAGAGAGAGAACACACATGAGAATGGAAATTGAGAAAGAGAAGATTAAGATGGAAGCGGAAATTGCTATTAAAAAGTTAGAATTTGCATCGAAGGGTCAAAGTGAGGAAAGTAGAAAACCGTCGCAGTCGTCACAGAGACTAAAACTGCCATACTTTACGGACCGAGACAACCTTGAAGCTTATCTTGACAGATATCAGGCATCAGCGAAAGTGTTAGGCATCCCAGAAGAACAGTATGCTATTAGACTAGGGGAGCTTCTTACGGGTAAGGCACTAGACACCATGTTCAATTTACCTGTAGAAGAAAGGAACAACTACACTATCTTACGTCAACGTTTGCTGACAAAGTTCCAACTCACTGAGCATGGATATAGGAACAAAGTTTAGACAGTTAGGGCCAGAGACAAATCAAGATTTCACAGACTTTGTTAACACAGTAAAGAATACATTTAACAAATGGATGGAGCTTGCAGAAGTAGGGAAAGATTTTAATAAATTAGTAGATCTAATGTTAAGAGACAAGGTAGTATCTGCATGCAATTCTAATTTAGTGGCGTTCTTTGAGGAACGGAAGCCAAAGGACATAGACACAATGTCTCAGTTAGGGCAAAACTACATGACTGCACATCCTAACGTATCTATTGGGAAACTAATGAGTGAGGAAATAGTCTGTGCAGCGTACACTAAACAGGACCAGAATCCAGTCATCAGACCAAGGGCGAAAAGTGTGGATTCAGCACAGAAAGGTGAGCAGCAAGAACTTCAAGATAATGGTTTCCGAGGAAACAATGTTGGTAGAGTAGGACGGTACCCATATAGAAGAGGGAACTTCCAGAGACGTCCAAATTATGCCGGATGTTGGAATTGTGGGAGCTGGAGACACAAGGCAGCAGAGTGTGATGCACAACCATCAGATGGACCAACGAACAACACTAAAAGGGAGATTACTTGTTTCAAATGTGGAAAGAAGGGGCATATCAGCCATCAATGTAGGATGAGAGAAACAGAGCACTCAAATGCAGCGCAAGTAATTGAGACGCTGAACAATGAAGATTGTAGTGGGTGCAAACCTCTTTTTGAAAAAGACGGTCAGCCGGTCTTAATATGTGGTCACACAGTTAAAGCAGGATCAGCAGTGCATGAAGGAAGAAGTCTGAAGCTGCATCAGGGATTCGTCAATGATAGGCCAGCGTTAACAATTAGGGATTCCGGATGTACGTCTATCGGAGTGAGGAGAAGTTTAATAGATCCCTCGGATTATACAGGGAAAAAGATTAGATGCATAACATTCAACGGCACAGTAGAGTTCTACCCAGTAGCCATAATAACAGTAAAAACACCATATATCACTGGAAGAGTGACAGCGTGTGTTTTGGACTCACCAGTGGCTGATTTGATCATAGGAAATGTTATAGGAGTTAAAGATTGTACAGAAGAGGAAGTAGTTTATTGGGACCGAAAATATAGTGTAAGCAGTAACGAGGTAGTTACCACAAGAGAACCTAAATTAGAGAGTATAGCTGAGGTAGAAGAGGCACTTGAAGTAGACACAGGAACTCAGGACAAGGATAGTACAGCTGAGCAGATGAGAATGGATCCCAAATATAGTGCTAGTGACTCCCAGAGACAAGATACTACTCTGAACAAATGTTCCCAAGGGTGTAGGAGAGTAGAACATAGGCAGTCAAAGAAAGGTAGATGGTGCTTCGAGAGGAAGAACAATGTTCTCACTCGCAGGTTTTCAGATAGTGGAACTGCACGTGGGCAAGGAGCAGTACCTTTAGCGCATAGAGACCGATATACTAGAACAGCTCAGGATAAGTGCATGTGCAGGGCACATAGGCATAAGGCGTATGCAGCAGAAAGAAAGGGGCCAGATATATGGGCCAAGATTGAATAAAGAGTTCAGACTAAACAGAGACTCAAGTGTAACGGTGCAATATGCAGATAGGAAAGTTGAGTCAGGTCAAAAGAGTGTTCGCGACATTACTGACCCAGGGCTAGGGATAGCAAACAGATGTTGTAATTGTAGAGGTACCATGAGTCATGGGTACATGAAAGGTAGACACAGCATCGACAGGAATCAGAGGTGGGTTAATGCAAGAACAGAACCACCTGATATAGGGTCGGTACACAAATAGTATTGTGTGGTCGTGAAGTAGTAAGAGACCTGTGGGTACATAAGTATAATGCTTTCCTATGATGTATTATTATTATGTGATGTATTAGTTCATGCATTGATACACAAGATAGAAAGATGGTTGTATTTATGTGTGATGAATATAGGAGTGTAATATGAGCATTTGATGTATTATGTAGTGTGGTAGCTAGAGTAAGGTGCAGCCATACTTAGGGCTACCCAGGCTATATGTCTGGGTCACATGTTTAGTAAGTTTTAGTCTCCCAATATTTGAAAACGAAGTTTTCTTTTAAGAGGGGGGTGATGACATAAGCCTGGGTCATTGACATTGAGTTGAGTGACCGGGCATGAGAAAGAATGGAGATGAAAGTGGGAGACAGTAAAGTGACTGACCTGGCTATGAGTAAACAGCCAGTCCTTAGAAATAATGGGAAGGGTGAGTGTGGATACCAGGGGATGGGGCGAAAGACCGTTGTGTGTTGTGTGAAGTCAGGAGACTAAAAAGTGAGTGTGAGAAGAGACCGACTGCGGGTCAGGTCGTTTAAGAGAGATCTCCGTGTTGTGTTGTTCTCCTAGTTGTGAAGACAGGCCTGAACCCAGAGTGGGTTCTGTAGCGAGGGTAGGCCTAAACCCAGAGTGGGTTGCATAGTTGAGCAGTGGCTCCAACCCAATGTGTGGGTTGTATTGTGGGAGATCCAGCCGTGGATAGTAGCTGGATTACCTGTCTTGTGGAGTTGATAAGAAGCAGGCCGTGAGAAGGCATTGATGTGTGCTGGTTAAATTGTGAGGAGGATATTTATATTCTATGGATTACATTATTTTCTGGATGTATAAACATGTTCCGTCTGTCCGTCTTATTTCTGGAATAAAGGATTATGTGCGCCAACTCAATCTTGTTTCATGACTGGTAAAGGTGCACTTCTGGGGTGAGTTGGATTAAGAGACAGTTGGATAGCTCAATTGACACACCATGAACATCGTTACCTAGACAACGACCATCACACTACAATATCAAGCAAAGATCATCAAGAACATTGATATTATCATCAAGAACGACGTGTGACAATCATGATAATGAGACACATAACAAACACTGATCGTTGAAGAAAAAAAAAAGTATATATTATATTAACAACAAATATTAACCATCCCTGTGGCTTAGAGGATAGTGAGGCGCGCAGTTTCACAATTCTCCGACACACCGAGTCAAGGGTTTGAACCCAGCCGTAAACGATTTGGAAGCAAGCCGTCTTGCGCTGACTTCGATGGTATGAGCGTCGATCATAGAAAGCAATAACAAACTAGTACTGTACTGGCACTTTACCGTCTTGACATGCGATCATTTGTTATTCATTTGCTTTAAAAAAAAGGCTTAAATTAATGACCTTTACATAGCACAAAGCCTGGGTTGAATTGTAGAGATAATGTGTAGCACATGCACCCCAGCCAATCTCTCGGAGTCTGCCTTGTTTACTGCCAGAGGAAAGGTGAGCACCAATGCACCGAGAACAAGTCAAACTGCAGAAGCTGCCGTATCAACAAAGCAATGCTCTACTTGTCCGCCCGCCGGAGCTTAGATGACAGAACAGTTGCTAGCCAAGGCTTAGTACCTGGTGTGTCCTGACATGACATTTAATCTATAAGTTGCATTTCCTAGCACCAGGATACGAAGTTTACCCTTCCAATTGAGTTCCTCCGGCCGAAGCCGTTGACACAATGTGTGTGGGTGTGTGTGGTTGCGGGGGGGGGGGAAAGGGGGCGCTAATAGAAAGCAGATAGTACCGTCTACTGGTATACAGTGACTCAGTCATATCTGACTCAGAATGGCAAACTACTAATGGGGAAAATTGCCTGGTAAATTACATACAACCAAAAAATACTGGGGTTGATTGCGACGTCCTGTATAGGACTTGCCACTAACTTTCAACTACATATAGTCAAGTGCACGCACTAGCTACGTCAGTAGTAAGTGGCCATAGACCGGTGTACTAGATGACTAGTTAACTTGACAGTAACAGACAAGTTATTTCCCCAAAAACTCCACATCGCCGGTCGGTTGAAGGCAAATCTGACTCCGGATCGGGACAGGTAAATCTGACCTGAATGGATTCCTGTCAGATACAAGCAAATGTTCCTGGCATGAGCCAGGACCTGGTCAGTTGAATACCAGACATGTTTTCTACGGCACGCTCGCGAGAGTGAGTGGTTATTGTTTCTAAGTACACGAGTGATGAATGGAGCGTCTTTCCTAGAATCTCCGCTGATAAAATACATATCTAAAGCTAGAAGCAGAGATGGGAATCTGAGATAGACATGGGTTGAAGTGAGTTGGAGTCAAGAACCGACATATCTGCAGTCGGGACATTCCCATAGGTGCTCAGTCCTCATCTTCAACAGCTAGCGAAAGAGTCCCAGTACTAATATTACCATATGCAGTCTGATTATGTGTCCGTCTGGCCTGTCTTTAAGCCGGCATCAGTGGCGATGGGGTTACGAATGCATTTCGTGATCCCACTTACCGAGTTCTAAAAACAGCTGTGGGCGATTTGGAAGCAGACCGCATTGCGTTGATTCCCACACAAAGTGTGTATGTGCCTGGTTGTGTAGAAAAGTTCTGGCAAACTACTGAACGTAAACTTGCCAAGATATCACAAACAGCCTTAAAAATGCGGGGGTTGACTGGCTGTAAAGTATATACACCAAACTGGAATTTCCTCAGGACTGAATGTCGGCCAGATCCTCTGGTCACTCCCTACCGAACAATTCTCTACAGGCCATGATGATTTATCTATTGCTGCACACTATACATATGATCACAAAGGACCCAGGCCACGTCTGAATTATCATGCACCAATCTCGTCACTCAGAGGTGTAGACCCAGTGAAACTAGTCCGTATACTCGTTACCCCAACACACCAGCACCTCCCGGTGAACAGGTAGCTAGCTAGTCATGGATTGTAGCTTCAAGTGACAGAATCAAGGAAGGGGTGGAGGGGAGATTTCGATTTCACATAAGATGGTTGAGTATGATTCTATGCTCCATGGACTGCTAAAAGACACATGGAGTCAAATAAATTATCTTCATAATTATCATTGTCACAATCCCCTGCAACAGGCAGACATTTTCCTGTTGTCTAGGGTCCATATATTATGCATATAGCAATGAGGAGTGCAGGGTGATTCAACCATAGATAATACATATCACCACATAGGCCGGATTACTGAACCACAACTACTTGTAGTCACTAGAGAACACTGGTTTGCACACACAATTATAGATGAACACGGTGACATGCATAACATGATTCCAGGAAGTTTCGTTGAACTGTATACATTTTGTCAAGCATTAATCCTTAAAATAACACTCAATTCTTGGTGTTCTGGATCAATTTTATTGCTGATATCCTACATACCACCTTCTCAGTCCACCCAGCACCATTTCTCTGGGTCTTCGCCCACCTCTTCTACCGCTAATCTTTCCCGTCACCACAATGTTTTT
Source organism: Cepaea nemoralis (assembly GCA_014155875.1). Lineage (NCBI taxonomy): Eukaryota > Metazoa > Mollusca > Gastropoda > Stylommatophora > Helicidae > Cepaea > Cepaea nemoralis. The sequence goes on from JACEFZ010019267.1 coordinate 15,254, forward strand.
TAGACTTCCGGCCTCCAGCATGGCGGATAGGCATTTGAACTGTTAAGGCCTCTGGAGTAATTACAGTTGTGGCTACGGTTTGCATACGCATTTCCCTCATGTTGGACTGGTAGTGCATGGTTCCGTCGCTCAGCTACTGAATGAGTGCGTGGCGCGACACCATGAGCTGTGAATTTCGTGTGGTATGCTTTTACATCTGTCCACGGTTGTTTGTAGCGTGAAATGCATGTTCGGAACGATGACGACCGGCTGTTGCTGAATTCACTGGTTTGCCTTTTCGGTTCACGAGTGCATTTTTCAGGAGACTCCTGGAAGTCGTCGCTGGAGCTAGGGAGTTCGTGCTTTGTGCGGCGCTTTCGGAGAGTCGCCCTGCGGAAAGAGACCGAGCCATATGGGATAAAACCCGGATCAATGAAATCTTTCTGGTGACTGCCGATTCCATCGACGAGAACTGTATTTTTCGTGGAGGACTTTTGTTGCATTCTGGCGACGGCATTATGCACAGTGTACCTGTGCGGGCTGTTTGGGTTTGGTTTTGCGA
>JACEFZ010019268.1:0-37500 GCA_014155875.1 Cepaea nemoralis
GATAAGGACATCAAAGGTTAAGTGATATGGAAAGAGTGGGAAAAAATACGCAAAAAGGATGGGTGAAGTGTGGGCTGTGAGTGGAGAATGGGGAATTAAGTGAGAAGCTAATATGAGGAAAGAAAAGGTGGGGGAGGAAGGGTGAAGGGAATTGTGCATGGCGCTGCCATGGTGGCGCCGAGTGTCGCTAAAGTGTAGGCCCGACGAGACTGGCGGAGCCTGGCGATGCGACCCAGCTATTTGTTGGCCTAGTCCTCTAGTCATCATCCCTGTGGAAGTGGCCTGTGTTTAGACCATGGGAGATCACATCCTGCTCGCCTGTTCTCTAAATACGGAAAGTTAGGCTGGAGAGCGAGCAAGACTTCCATATGAGTGACCGTAGCCTTCTTTGACGCCTCAGAAGGAGCAGCCAGGACTGTTAAACTCCTTTTTTCACCACCAGGAACCCCAGAAGTAGACCTCTTTGAAAGCAAGATAACTGCAGTAAAGCAGCAAAGAAATTGCTACAGACAAACGAGCTCACAGGTAATTTAACACGCGGAAATGTCCAAGAAAAACAAGGTGGAAGTTTCAACGCTGGCGCAGAAGGCCAAAACACAAAATAGGAAATTTTTCATGAAGAAGACTGAGGTAATACAACACTGCGAAAATTCTGGAAAACGCAAGACAAATGAAAAAAAGATCAGCATATGACATTGGGACAATTTATAGATATGATGGTTGCGCGTGACAACAACAAAGAGACAAATCACACTGCGTTTCCTCAGATTTTAGAGCAAACCAATCTATGATACCGACACACAGGATGCAGTTAGAGAGTAATCTGCTGGCACCATGAAGATATACATTATAAGACAACATACGAGTTGAAGAATCAAACATATTTTTAAAAAGTAAAAAGACCTGCACACAGGCCGAATGGGTCAGGATGCCACTGAGGCTTTGAGCGATGCAGACCTAAGAGATGACCGACTGCATTAACCAGAGCATTAGAACAGCATCATCAACGCAGACTGTGTGCACATATATCTCATCCCCTCTCCCTAAACCATTCAAGATCTTCAAAGCTTGCGCTTCCAGTCATCACCCTTCAAAACATTGAAGATCCTTAGAAAAGATAGTCCTGTATCTACAAAGTTTTAGAAAGGTGGAAGCTTCTCAAGACAACTGGGAACTACAAGCCAGGAGATTTAACCTGTCAAATACAGCCACTTAGCCTTTGAGTTTATGAGGTTTCCAGAGTAACGAACGATGCGCACCGTTTATCTCGAGGATCTAAATAAATTCGTATTGAATTTTGATAGACCGAACTGATGAGAAGAGGTCAATCCCTGGTTGTGACCCCTGGATAGCACCGTCCTGCATTCTCGTCGGTTGCTCTCCGTCTGGGCGCATACACCTCAGATCCACATATGTTAACCACCGGACTGCCACAGGGATCTGCAATCTCCCTTTGCCCTTTAACTTTATCGACAAATTGCAAAACTAAGAACCACCTGGTTGTAAGTACTAAAATTTGCAGATTACCCTTGCATATAATGCAGGGAGAGACAGGAGCAAACAGCCCATGAACTACAGGCGACAGTAGAACAAATTAACTGACTTGTACTTAAATGGTGATGTCATCCACCGGAAAAGTCTGTTTGTGGTGCTCCTGGACAACAGCATTTAGAGAGCTGACTTCCCAAAACATCGCGATAGAATGGTATAAGCGTCACAAGAGAACAACTGAGTACCTGGGATCACAATTTGACATGAGCCCATTCTTCAAGGACCATGTGGAGACTTTGTGACAAAATCTCAAAGGGCTCAATGCACTTAAACTATGCTGCAAAGACAACACAGAAGATTTTCAAACCACCTACCAGACTTGATAACCTCCTCAGTGATTGATTATGCTAGGGCTCTCACTGCTCAAGAGTCAGCTGTAAATTAGAGCGCATACAGACGAAGCAGAAGGGTTATCTGGAAGCACCAGAGACCCCCAGTAGTGTGTATTCATTACATCCTTGGACTGCGACTGTTGCTGGTAGGCTCAAGTTATGCGGCGAAAGCATACCTCAGAGTAGTTGCAGACACAGATCACGTCCGTTGCATGAGGCGCTGGACCGGCAGTTAGGGTCAGCGACTGATAAGAGGCTCATCATGTCGATGGCTCAGGCGGAGGATCGATCAGACAGGTTTGCATCTTGGAGAACATTAGTCGAGGAGATGATTGTCAGAGTGCCACGGTAGGCATTCAGACGTGTGCAGTAGGTATATCACATATTGACCGGAGTGCAGGAGTAGGGCCAGCAGAGCACGACTGGAATCCAGCATGCTATTCAGATAATGCTCACTCGGGTGTGTGAATATATCTACATACATGGTCGTGTTAAGAGGTTAGGAGACTGCCTGTCTTAGCAAAGCTAATGGTCGACAGTTTGGTGCAGGAGAGCCTGGCATATATACCACGACAGTCAGCTTAGAATTGAGTTGGAGCGGTCATTGCAGCTTCTCTCTGCTGATGGAGATACGATACACACCACACCAGGCACCATCACACATGACACACACACACACACACACATCGTGATTGTAACTGCTCGAGCAGGCAGCATGCCTGTGACGGTTGAATAGGCAAGCTTCGTTTCGCGGAGTCACGGTGGCAAGCATAGCCTGGTCTTATCTCCTTGGCATGCCGGTGTGGCGTGGGGAGATGAACAAGAGCGACAGATTGGCTGGTCTGCCAAAGCGTGGCGAGTATGATGCATAGACAAGGCAGACGTGGTTGCTGCCTTGAAGACCATGTGTACACCGCGGAGTACAAATGGATCGCCATGTCTGGCATATGAATGAGACAGCGTAGGAGTGACGAGGGGATTCTGGTCGTACGCTCGCGCTCGAGCGGAGGCGAGACGGACATATATCAGATTTCTACTAGTACTATTGGTGTTGGAACTCTTCGCTGGCTGCTGAGATGGGACGGCGTGCGTATGGGAATGCCCGAATGCTGTGATCAGGTTCCTAAATCATCAATCAGCTCAATCATCATCGACTGTCAGAGTAACTAACATGATTGCCTGAAGAGAGCTAATGAAACTAGACACTTATATATACACTATGAAGAGACGAACATCTTTCTTTCTTTGGTCGTGATGAAGAAGTATGAGACATAGGAGACATCGTGACAATTGGAAAGATGAAGGAAAGAAGTAGAGTCAGACCCAGACGAAATGATTCTGGATGAATGAGTGACATGGATGATATCCATCTCAAAAGATGTATCCAGAACACTCAAAGACAGACGATCTTTGTGAGAGCCCTGCACGCATACGCAGCTGGCAGGCGCTTGATGATGATGATGAGACATGACATCATAATGAGTATATATATATATATGTTGAGCCAACAACCCACTACTGTGCAACGCTGATCGTATTCTGTATGAACCGATGCTTTAGGTTCATACCAGAATACGATCAGCGTTCGCATTGATGGGTTTGTGCTCATATTTAAATCTGCAATCCCGTAAACACACATACATATCAATCTTATATATAAAGGCAATGTGTTGGATATGTCTGTAGTATGTCCTTTATGCGGTGCGCGAGCGGCCCATGCCGCTTGAGATGAAAGTTTCTACACGCCTTCCTCTCGATTCCAGCGCTGCCAACTATCATATTTTTGTTTCTTCTTCTCCTCTCGCCCTCCTCCCCCTCAGAAAACCCTAAATAGGTACGTACATATATGCTGATAGTGATGATGATAAGAAGAGAATCCCCGAACGGCAAAACGTATAGACAAGCGAAGACAATGACGTGACTACACAGATCATCACACGTGCACTATCATCATCATCATCATCAGTGCCGTGCCGGCTGCGTAGGCGTCATGTTCTCCATAGACCTCAGTCTTTGGTTTTCTGATCACTCTGCTGCTGATATAAGGCTCCATGCCACGCAATATCATAACATTCATCTTTTTATGTGTAGGAAGGTAATCTACTACAGTCCTCCTCTTCCTCGCTCCCTTTCTTCCTCCTCCTCCGCCCTCTACCATTCCTCCTACCTCCTCCCATCTACCTCCTTCCTACCACCCGCCTCCCCTCCCTCCCTTCCTACCTCCTCCTCCTCTTCCACCTCCCTTTCCTTCTCCCCTCCTCATTCTCCTCCTCCTCCCTCCTCCCTCTCCCTCCTCCCTCCTATCCTCCTTCTACTCCTCCGCCTCCTCCTCTCCCTCCGCCTCTCCCTCTTCCCTCCTCCCTCTCCTCCCTCTCTCCTCTCCTCCTCTCCCTCCTCCTCCTCCTCGCGCCCTCCTCCATTCCTGCACCCTCTCCGACTTCCCCTCTCCCCGCTCTCCCTGTCCCTCCTCTTCTCCTCACAGCCTCCTCCTCCCGCTTGCCTCCTCCTCCTCCCCTTTACTACGCCTTCCTCCTCCTCGCTCCTCCCTCCTCGCCTACTCTCCCTCCTCCTCCTCTCTCCTCTCCTTCCCTCCTCCTTTTCCTCCCTCCTCCTCCTACCTCTACCTAATCCCTCCTCCTTCCTCCTCCTCCTTCCTCCACATCCCTCCTTCTCCTCTTCCCTCCTCCTCCTACCCTCTTCCTCTTCTACCCTCTTCCTCTTCCCCACCCCCTCCTCCCTCTCCCTCCTCTTCCTCCTCCTCCTCTTCCTCCTCCCTTCCTTCCTCCTCCTCTCCTCTACCTCCTCCTCCTCCTCTCCTCTACCTCCTCCTCCACCTCCTCCCCTCCTCCTCTTCCTACCTCCTCCTCCTCTTTCACCTCCCTTTCGTTCCTCCCCTCCTCATTCTCCCTCCTCCTCCCTCCTCCCTCTCCCTCCTCCCTCCTTCCTCCTTCTCCCTCCGCCTCCTCCTCTCCCTCCTCCTCCCTCCTTCCCCTCCTCCCTCCTCCTCCTTCTCCTCCTCCCTCCTTCTCCCTCCTCCTCCTCCTCTTCCCTCCTCCAATTCCTACCCCCTTCCGCTTCCCCTCCCCTCCTCGCTGTCCCTCCTCTTCCTCCTCCATCCTCCTCCTCCCTCTTCCTCCTCCTCCTCCCCCTTCCTCCTCCTTCTCCTCCTCCCTCCTCCTCCCTCTTCCTCCTCCTCCTACCTCCTCCCTCCTCCTCCTCTCTCCTCTTCCCTCCTCCCTTTTCCTCCCTCCTCCTCCTCCCTCTACCTAATCCCTCCTCCTTCCTCCTCCTCCTTCCTCCACATCCCTCCTTCTCCTCTTCCCTCCTCCTCCTACCCTCTTCCTCTTCCTACCCTCTTCCTCTTCCCCACCCCCTCCTCCCTCTCCCTCCTCTTCCTCCTCCATCCTCTTCCTCCTCCATCCTCCTCCCCCTCTTCCTCCTCCTCCCTCTTCCTCTTCCTCCCTCCTCCTTCCTTTTCTCCTCCTCCTACCTCCTCCTCCTCCTCCTCTCTCCTCCCTTTTCTCCCTCCTCCTCTACCCTCTAACTCCTACCTCCTCCTCCCTCCTTCTCCTTCCTCCACATTCCTCCTCCTCCCTCTTCCTCCTCTCTCTTCCTCCTCCTCCCTCCTCATCATTCCTCCTCCTCCCCCTCCTCCTTCTCCCTCCTCCTTCTACCTCTTCCTCCCTCCTCCTTCTCCATCCACCACCTCCCTCCTCCTCCTCTCTCCTCCTCCTCCCTCCTCCTTCTCCCTCCTCCCTCTTTCTCCCTCCTCCTCCTCCCCTCCTCCTGCGTTCTCCTCCTCCCTCCTCCTCCTCCTTCTCCCTCCTTCTCCCTCTTTCTCCCTCCTCTTCCTACTCCCCCTCCTCCCTCTCCCTCCTCCTCCCTCCTCCATTCTCCTATACTAGGCGATTCCTTAATGAAAGGTTTATACAGCGACAGGATGGCCACATCAGACAAGACATTGTTTTCAATATCCACTGCCTGGGCTGGTGTAGACCGCTACAACAAGATTAGCAGGTTGGCTGTTCATCATAGCGTCAGAAGGGCAAGCGTACATATTGGCATCACCGACACCATGAACAACCACAATCACAGGGTCTCACTGCTGGCACTCTTGAACGGATTACGTCACACTTTTCCTAACACATCCATTTTCTTCTCCTCCATCATATCACCGAGTTATGGACACCAGCGCCGTCTTAGCTGACATAATAACAACATGTTGCAGAAGTTCTGTTCTCAAACAAGATACAATCATCAACATACAGCATCATTCACTTCACAGGCTGGTGCACCAAAGAGTCTTTACAAGGATCAATACATTTATCTACATTGGGCCACCAGTTTTCTCGCCAAGAATTTAAAATATCCAGAACGGACATACCATACATCCAATACGGGATCGCGCCGGACACTTTTAGCTACTCCTGAAACTCAAGCCAGACGACATACTCCCGTCACATCAAGTACCAAGAGGACAGAAGTGTGCAGAACACTCATAACCACTGCACCTGAAATCCAAGCCAGACGGGACACTACCACACACCAAGTCCGTTAAATACGTAGTCTTTCACACAGGAGGGTAATTATTACGAAGATATGATTCCTATTTCTCCCCAGAAAGGATCCGACTCTCAACAACAACGACGTGCCAGCACAACCTCCTGTTAGCCACCAACCAGAGGCTCTAGTTGGTAGTCATTTCATACCATGAGACATCATCAGTACCCATTTAATTGTAATCCAGAATGGTTGCACCTCACACGGTATAGCCCAGCTACACTTCGTCAAGCACTTATAATGTCGCTATACCAACAACCAACACAACCTGGTATTTACTAGCAACTATAGGACAAAGCTACACCGGATCTCGGTACAAGAAAGAGCCTCTCCTTAAACGTTTATCTGCATATTTGGTTATAACTTGATCTAGTAACGTATTAGGTTATAAGTTATTACAAACATTGACTGGTTTTGACTTTATATTAATTGATAGTACTTAGCTGTATAGCTTTTATAATAATTCTAATTGTGTTTTCACGGTGAGTGAGGGGGTCTTCACTGCTCTTCCTTACGGATCTGTGTACGTTTTTTTATATATGTTACAGAGATATATACTGTTTGTCTGTACTTAGAGTGTGTTTTTGTATAAGGGACGTAAGTTGTATTCACTTTGTGTGTGTGTGGTTTGCTTTTAAACTTGTGATTACGCATTGTTGAAATGTCTAATAAGTACGAACACTGGCTCAGGAATATGGGCTCAGAATCGGCATGTAAACATATGCCATCTATTAGGGAAGCTGACCGAACTATCACTTATACTTAATCAAAATTTTCACATGTTTTGGCGTTAGCGAAAGTCGATTAAATGGCAACATCTCAGATGATGACATCGCTATCAGAGGTTTTAAAACCATTAGAAGAGATCCCTATCAGAAACAAGAGACGGGTATTGCAGTTTATAGGCTAGGCAGGCTAGACTTTGAAACCTGTGAGATTGAGTGTGTATGGATAGAGGTTAAGCTTCAAAATTGCATACCGCTAGTAGTTGGCTATCTTTATCGAAACCCACAGTGCAGGAAATATATGGTATGAAAAATTCACCACTATGATGGATGTAGTCCTTTAGTAATGCTAGGGAAATAATATTGCTAGGTGACTTCAACATAGACGCTAACAAATCAAACAAAACATGGGGAAAACATAATAGAGTCATATAATTTCCAACAGTTAGTCAACCAAGCCACTAGAATCACTAAATCATCTGCAACACTTATAGATCATATTTATACTACCGTGTGCTGATAGCATCACAGAATGTAGTGTACCTATCAATGCAATGAGCGATCACTATCCAGTATGTTGCACGTGGTCGAAAAGGGGCACCAAAACTCCCAAACACAAACATATAAGCATAAAATATAGAAATTACAAAAAATTCAATCGAGACGTCTTCTTACAAGATTTGGTCAACTCATCTCTGGAGTATGTTTCCAGCTTCCTGACCCTAGACGATGCTCTGGACCACTGGCTAAAGACCTTTCTAAGTATATTTGATAAGACATGTTCCATTTAAGGAAGTTCGTGTTAAACATCACACAAAGCCCCCGTGGATCACACAGGAGGTAGTTGAACTTATGAGAGATCGCGACAGGGCTCACAAAAATAGAGATCTAACTATGTACCGTAGTCTAAGAAACAAAGTTCAATATGTTATTCGGAAGGAAAAGAAAAACTATTTTAAGAACATAGTAATAGATAAAAACCAACACTAAAGATATATGGAAAGCAATTAATACCTTGACAAACAAACACAAATCATCACAATCATTACCATCAAATCAGGTTACATGTGATCAATTCAGTAGATACTTTCAGTCCGACATAAACCAACTGAAGGCTGCAATACCAGATGCGCCTCATGACATATCTTTATTATCATCATTCTGTGAGAACAAATGCCGTGGACACATTTCCTCCAACATACCGCTAGTGACGACAACTGAAGTATTTACTCATCTCCGTAATCTAAAAAACAATAACTCATCAGGACTAGATGGAATTAGTAGTCGGATCCTTCGCCATGCTGCACCGGCGATCTGCGAGTCACTAACTTTTATATATAATCAATGTCTAACCAGAGGTCACTTCCCATCAGCCTTTAAAATCGCTAAAGTGTATCCTCATTTAAAAGCTGGTCCTCTAGACGATCGTCTCATGAGTAATTATAGACCAATTTCCATATTATCCTCATTATCCAAACCGCTAGAAAAGCACATCCACAAAACAACACTAGATCACTTAGTTCGCCATAAACTGATAGCTGACAGTCAGTCAGGATTTCGGCCAAAATATTCTTGCCATACGGCACTAACAAACATGATAGAAAACTGGCATCAAAATATTAACAACAATACTCTATGTGGAGCGGTGTTTATAGACTTTAGGAAAGCATTCGATATGATAGATCATACTATTCTAATTAAAAAACTAGAAACAATGAAAGTAAGTTTTAATATAGTGACATTAATAAAATCATTCTTATTAGACAGAAAGCAAGTAGTATCACACAATAAAGTTTTATCTCAAGCCATTACCATTAATATTGGAGTACCTCAGGGGTCTATTCTTGGCCCTCTATTATTTGCCATTTATATAAATGATCTTCCATTAAATCTGTCGTCGTCCTGCGATCTATTTGCTGATGACTGCACAGTATATACAAACGCTGTTGATCGTAATGTGCTAGAATTATCCTTGCAACAGGAAATAAATAGTGTAGTTAACTGGAGTCATGCAAACCGCATGCAAATTAACATTACTAAAACAAAGTCTATGTTAATAGGAACCAGGCAAAGACTTCACACTCTAAACTCGCAGAGAACTCTTCAGCTGCACATTGGCAGCACGCCTGTAGAAAGTGTCACCGAGCACAAGACACTGGGTGTTATCATAGATCAAAATCTAATTTTAACTCACATGTTCATGCTCTAGTTAAACAAATAGCCAAAAAAGTATACCAACTTGCCAAAATTAAAAATGTCCTTGACGAAAACACAAGAAAGATATTCTATACTTCTCATATACAAACACATATTGATTACTGCTCCACAGTCTGGGATGGATGCTCCAAATCAATAACAAAACGCCTATATTCACTCCAGAAAAGGGCAGTGCGTTTAATTAATGGTGAAAAGCTTACCGACAATTCTAACCTATATAAACGTCTCCGGTTACTGCCACTCCACAAGCGCCTGCTTTTTAATAAGACCAAACTAATTCACAAAATCCTATTTCAAAATGCTCCAAGCTACCTTTGGCCATTGTTTAAATATAACGCTAGACATAGCGAACGACTAAATATACTTCATGTCCCTAAACCTAGGATAGACTTATATAAAACAAGCTTAGCATACTCTGCCGCTCAGTTGTGGAACAATCTTCCACAAGAAATCAAAGACACCACCAATCATGATACATACATTCGCAACCTGTTTGAACACTACCTTAGTACAGACTACATTCCCCCATAACAAACAACACAAAAAAGACAATAATGGTAACTTATCTCAAACGACAACTAGCCAAAAAACATTCCCTTATGTATGGCACGTTACACCCTCCTTAGGTATTTATAATGCCCATGTTAAACACTGCCTCAGTGAGTCATTTGTTATTGATTATTTTTCATGCGTTTTAATGTTCTGTTGTTGTCAAAAGTTGCTTCATAAGTGATGTTGAATGAAAGAATGTATGAGAGGAAATAGAGAAGAAGGGCAGAATGTCAGACGGGCCTGCGTGCCCAATTCTTAACCCTTTGAAAATAAAGACTTATTATTATTATATTATTATTATTCTCCCTCCTCCTAATACCTCCTCCTCTCTCCTCCTCCTCCTCCTCTCTCCTCCTCCTTCCTCCTCCTCCCTCCTCCTCCCTCTTCCTCCTTCTCCCTCCTCCTCCCTCCTCCTTCTCCTCTTTCCCCCTCCTCTTAATCCCTCCTCCTCCCTCCTATTCCTCCCTACTCCTCCCTCCTCCCTCCTCCCTCCTCCTACCCTCTTCCCATCCTACCTCCTCCCTCTTCCTCCTACCTCCTCCCTCCTCCTCCTCTCTCCTCCTCCCTCCTTTCTCCTCCTCCCTTTTCCTCCCTCCTTCTCCTCCCTCTACCTCCTCCCTCCTCCTCCTTCCTCCACCCTCTTCCTCCTCCTCCCTCCTCATCATTCTTCCTCCTCCTCCTTCTCCCTCTCCTCCCTCCTCCTTCTCCCTCCTCCTTCTACCTCTTCCTCCCTCCTCCTTCTCCCTCCTCCTCCTCTCTTCTCCTCCTCCTCCCTCCTCCTCCCTCTCCCTCCTCCCTCCTCCTCCCCCTACTCCTGCGTTCTCCTCCTCCTTCCTTCTCCGTCCTCCTCCTCCTTCTCCCTCTTCCTCCTCCCTCTTCCTCCTCCCTCCTCCTCCCCTCCTCCCTCTTCCTCCTCCTCCTCCTTCTCCCTCCTCCCTCCTCCTCCTCTCTACTCCTCCTTCTCCCTCCTCCTCCTTCCTCCTCCTCCCTCTTCCTCCTCCTCCCTTCTCCTCCTTCTCCTCTTTCCCCCTCCTCCTCCTAATCCCTCCTCCTCCCTCCTCTATTCCTCCCTACTCCTCCCTCCTCCTCCCTCCTCCTCCTCTCTCCGCCTATCTCTTCCTCCCTCCTCCACCCTCTTCCTCCTCCTTCCTCCTACTCCTCCTTTTTCTTCTTCTTCTGCTGCTGCTGCCGCTGCTCCATTCACCCAAGTTAATTGTTGGGGGAATATGTAAAGATCTTTCAAGTGCTCTTTCTAATGCTTTTTGTAAGTTGGTCTTCGTTTATCTAAGGTTGTTCTAACCGCAACCAATAAATGATTAGACAGACAGACAGACAGACAGACAGACAGACAGACAGACAGACAGACAGACAGACAGACAGACAGACAGACAGACAGACAGACAGACAGACAGATAGTCGGGAACGGGAACTTATATGAATTAAATGAGATGCTCCCCATCAGGAGCTGGGCGAAGCCGGGCCGGGTCAGACAGACAGACAGACAGACAGACAGACAGACAGACAGACAGACAGACAGACAGACAGACAGACAGACAGACAGACAGACAGATAGTCGGGAACGGGAACGGAAGCTTATATGACTACTTATATGAATTAAATGAGATGCTCCACACCAGGAGCCAGGCGATGCCGGGCAGGGTCAGACAGACAGACAGACAGACAGACAGACAGACAGACATCTAGACAGACAGACAGACAGACAGACAGACAGACAGACAGACAGACAGACAGACAGACAGACAGACAGACAGGAATGGGAACGGCACCTTATATGACTACTTATATGAATTAAATGAGATGCTCCCCACCAGAGCTGGGCGAAGCCGGGCCGGGTCTGCTAGTAATGATATAAACTGGAAAAGATTCCAGTGCCACTGGTTGTATTTGTTTAGCTCCATTGTGCATACCTTCGGAGAATCAATCCACCTCCTCCGATTTCTTGTGATCTTATTGATGGTCCGTTTGAATATGAATGTGTTCAGGTCCGGCTTTGGTAATGGTCTAAGACAGTGGTTCTCAACCTTTTTTGGCCCGTACCCCCTTCACCATATTTTCAGAGCGTCATACCCCCCTTTTCGTATTTCCTACCTAAAATTTGGCCTGTCCCCCCCCCCCCCCCTTTTCACCATATTGTCACAACGTGGTCTTTCGTTTGCAGTATCTCGTTGTTAGCTGTGTTGTCATTGACAAAGATTCTGAGAATAGAAACGTCTGTGTGTCGTATTATATGCGTTCGTGTGTATTTTATCTTATTTTATTATTCATTTTTATATTTATTGAGTGCTTCTGATTTCGGATTTTTCATCTGTATTTCGCGACACGTGGATCTCTTTGTAAGGTATGTGCAACGTTTGTTGATGTTTAGTTCGTTTTTTCTCGCAGGAGTTTAAATACCTATTTGTTTCCATTTCATAGAACAATTAGTATAATTAGTCACATCACAAAGATCTTGTTACGAATTATCATGCAAAGAGTGAGCAAGAAAATACAACCTGAAATATGAGAAGAACAATGTGGGTTTGTAGAATGAAAGGGTACATTAAATGCTATGTATATGCTGCAATCAGAAATTGAACGTTCTATCGAAGTAAACAGAGATATACATCTTTGCTTTATTGACTACACAAAGGCGGTCGATAAAGTAGGACATGTCAACATGGTAGAGATGCTTGCAGATCTACAAATTGATGGGAAAGACATTAGACTTATACAAAAGATATACTGGAAACAACAAACTGCCATAAGGACTGATAATGAAGTGGGTCAATATCAGCCTATTAACAGAGGTGTGAGGCAGTGATGTGTAATGTCTCCGTTTTTTCCCTGTACTGTGAAGATATTTTCAGAAATGTAGAAGATATAAATGGAATCATCATCGGAGGACGAAATATTAATAACATTAGATATGCAGATGATACAGTATAAATTGCAGACAATGAGCAGGATCTCCAACAATTAGTAGAGGCGGTTTTGCACACAGTGAACAAAGGGTATGAGAATTAAATTGTAAACAGGCACAGATTATGGTCGTCACGCTGGTCTGGTTCGCTAGATCAGTTCCGCGTCTAGCGTTCGTTGTCTCGGATGGCTGTGTGAGGTGCACCATAATGGGATCTTCCCAGCCAACGCAAGTTAGCGAGGCAGGCGTTTCGAGAATGTAACCGCATCGTGCAGCCAGTGTCGTGGTTTGAGCGGGCAAAAGAGCAAATTTGTACGACCGTTGGACAAAGCCTCGATAAGCGCCCACTCTCTCTCGATGAGTAGTGGGCCTGCAGTCAGTAAGCTGGTATAGCTTTTTTTCGGTCAGTCCTGCCGGCGTAGCTTGAAAGCTCGTCGGTAGGCGTCCAGTGGTTTTGCATGTATCACCTTGTACCGGGAGGGCGCGCTTTAGCGAGGCCCCGTAATTGGAATGAGAACACTTTGAGGGCAAGTTCCAAATTCTAAAGTCGGTCGGTCAGTCCTACCTGGTATAGCACGAAGCTATCCAGCAGGCGACCAGTGGAAGTGAAATGATGGTTAGTAGCAAATATACATGGGTTAAGTAGGTAAGGAACCTACGTCTGCTCTACACTGACAGTAGTTACACCTATGCATTAGAACGCTTCATCAAGAGACAACAGTAACTCGTTTACGCTTAACCACGGCATTTATTAATCGCCGGACGGAGAGTGCGGACGTCAATTCATCCTGGTATGTTCACGTAAGTGCCGACGTCGAATGACCATGCTGGGCAAATCATTTTGTCTTAACGGCCGGGGGCCGTTAGCACTCGTCTCCACATCCACACGCACTAGTGAGTACTGGACACAACGCAAACACCTGGGATGTATGATATGTAAGTGCGTGGCGGAAGCATGAGACCTCAGCGACTGGTATTTATGGCCTGAGTGCCGCCTGCGGGGGAGATTGCTTAGTATCCGTAGTGACACGACTTACACCTATTCTTATCATGTTGCGGTGACGAGCTAGATGAGGTGTGCCGACCCACGGGCCTTGGCGTAATCTCAGGGACTCCCAAGGACATCATATTCACCTGGACAACATTGAGCCGCATGACGGGCAGTGGTACCTCTTCATCATTAGCACCCTATATGAGAAGTTCGCCCCGCACCGTGACACCATTGTGTTAATATAAGAATTATTAAGAGATTAAATCAATGATTCTTGTAAAAGAGTGCTCAGTGATCGTTTTCTACTAAAGCAGCCATGCTGTACCACGCTGTCATCTTTCGATTTTTATACAGTTTTAAATTCCTATGTTTAAATAACATCTATGCATTGTGAAACATATCACTATCAATGCCTATAAATCTGTAAATATCCTATGTAATGTAGATTCACTCTTAAGGACATTTTTAAAATCTTTTTCTCCAATGCGGAAGCATACTACTGATCACGCATCTTATGAACATACGCTCATGTTGGAGAAATTGTTTTGCTAATTGATAATCTGTAACTAGAGCTATCGTGCCTAATTTTGGTACAATCTTCTTGTTAATATATTAGTGACCACACAATATGTGTGATGAACACGTAATCATTTCATAAATATGCTAGGGAAATGCCATGTGGGATGAATATAATCTCAAGAAAGAAAGAAAACGCATGACATAAATTAAAATGTTCTGGAAGGACATGTCTTCAGACACACTGCATCAAGGTGGTAGGTACCTGGAATAACATTATGTTCCGAACACTTATCATACTGCATAAATTATTTTTAATAAATAAGAAATGTTCTTACTATAGCATTAATTGGTAAATTATATCATGGCGTTCACTAACCTCATGCTGCTGTAAGCAGTGGGAGATAGAATATATATTCTAGTGTTATGTATTGACGAATGATGAATTCCAAAAACATTGGCTCCTGCAATGTTCTTATGATTAAATTTATTATTATGATTATTATGTTAATTCATATATGAGGAATGTGCATGTTTGGTTTTCTCTGTATGAGATTTATATATATATACTGTTCATGGTTGTTACTATTACTGTGGGTAATATACATTTTAATGTGTCTCCTGTGGAGATATGATGAGATGATGTATGAAACCTTGTGTATGTCAGTACACAAGAAGATAATGTTGAATAGCCGTGGCCTAATGCTGATTATAGCGAAGGAAAGAAGACGAGGAATCAGAAACAAAATAGCTTATGTCTTGGTTATTCTCTTCAAAGTGATGGCAGATGCACTATCAATGAGTTGGATGGAAAGGATGGTTTCACTCATCAAAAATAGCCCCAGTAACAACATCAGAATAGAATATTGAGTGAGAAGATACCTTATTCACAATAAGAGCTAGAATAACAACAATCGACGAGGGACATGGAACTTGGAAACCCACTCCTTTCTCCTTCTCCTTTTGATCTTTGTATTTGTGCTGTGAAAATGTTATCACACCACAAGGGATTAATGCATGTGTTTGTATTCTTTTGCCATTTCCAGCTCTAGAAAGAAGCAAGTGGTGGTTTTTGGAGGGAATCATGAAAAAACATTAATACACCTATTGTCTGGACCCATACATCAATGTTTACAGCTGCAATTGTTAGCTACCATAGCCAGCAAAAAACAATTTCGAAGACGACTGACAACGTTGTAGATGAAGTCCTACTTCAGTAGGAATATCCAGGACTGACTTCAGTATCTAAAAGTCTACAAAGATAAAGCTCTACAGAGTAACCGACAACAGTGTATCGTCTGCTTTACTTCTGAGAGGTACCGCCTGATGTATCATCAATCAGCGAAGTCAGTGAAACTATGGGACAGTCCTACAAGTTTAATAAAACTAACAGCAGTGAGAACCCTCCAGCTGTCTGTTGGACTCCCAAGTTCAAAGGATGCTCACAAGAATCCTCCTTCGAAAGAAAATATCACACAGCAGCAAAAGTCAACATAACGTTCAAGACACTAAAACACCAAATGGGAAGAAACACTGAAACACCATAAGCAAGTACAACTAAGGTACCAACTGAATACCGACTTAATATCAACTGAAAAACAACTGAGAAACCAGATTACCTCAAGGTGCCAAGTCTGCAAACCCCTGAAAGAAGCCAGATCCACTCGTGATCTCAGACCGAAACACCGTCAGAAATACCATATGAAAGAAGCTAGCGGAGTAAATGCCTCTACGCATGCAACAATAAGAATAATATGAGTGTTTGCGACTCCCAGTTGGAATCAATATTCTTCGTAAATTCCTTGTCTTCAGCAGACCAATCCTGGACATAGTTCCAGATGAAACTAATGAATGACTCACAGCATTGTATGTCCTGCACTGAAATGGAAATACTGAATCAGAACTCTACGCTGGTTCCATGTCGGTCTAATTACCACATCACCAAGTGTGGGATGGCCTATCAACATGAACCGGGTGTGTGACAAAGCCTCTTGAACTGAACTGGGAAACGGATAACTTAAACCGAGCTGCTGGACAGTTGTCATCTTTTTCATCGATAAGATGATATGGGGAAGAACCTTGGGCGAAGACTCAAGTTGCATCTCCTGAAAGCATGACAGACCCAGGCACCAATTTCAATTGGACACAGAGCCCACTTGCAACAGAAGATTCTTGAATTCAGACCCATGGAGGAGATATGTGAACCGTTAATTCCGAATATTATGGATTATAAAATATTCACCAGCCAACTTCAGTGGACATAATGTAAGTAGAACAGGATGTGAGTACATTTATTTCTGACCCCGGATAAATATGGATATTATCTGCGTCGCACTGGAGAAGAATAACCGACAGCAACACCTAAGGAAAAAGAATATAATTAAATAATTACTTTAATTATTAGTACCAATTGTGCTTTATATGTGGTTCTTTTCATGCCATGGATTTGTAAGGTCAGTAGCTTTTTTCAATGAGGGTATAACCAAATAGTGGCTGTTGTTATAGTTGAGTGTTCTGACACCATCTCATTAATTTTTTCAAATATGAGAATTTTAAATGGTGTGAGAAACAATTGTTTTATATGTTTGGTTTTTCTGAACTTAGACCAATGTGTTGCTTTTATTTCTGTAAAAGAGGTCAAAGATAGTATAACCAATTAGTGGTTGTTGTGTTGTTTGTAATAACATCTTTTTTCTTGGGACAATGGGATTAATGTTTTTTTATATTGAAAATAATTCCCATGCCTGTTCTGGAAATTCAGTGTGGTCATTACAATTATTTATATGTTACCGCAGATATTGATTTAATGCATCAACTGTTTGTCCAAAATGTTGTTGTTTACGTCAAATACTCGTTGATGTTTGTTCAACAGTGTTTGTTATATATGTTGTAAACAATCAATGTCCTCAGACATTATATACATGTTACCATGGTGATAGTAGTGGGAATGGAGACATACACATAAATACAGTTATAAACAGGAGTGAAGTATTTTCCTTCTTGTGTTTGTGGTAGAATTTCATGATCACCTTGCATTCTAGAAGTAAAAAGAGAATCTAACTAAATCCACTAGACACACTTAACAAAATATTTTCATATATTAGAATCCACATCACACAATAATACACAGAATATCTTCATCTTGTGAAATGTATTTTATAGGCCATTCCACATTTAATTTCTTACATAATCTTCATCTGCTGTTATTAAAGCACCCAACTTCTTAAATACATATAATTGTTTGAGGTCGGTTTCACATTGCTGTTGCATTTAATAAAAGAGTTTGTCTATGCATTTATCATCACGTCTGGTTTTGTTATTTGGGTGTGGACTTCTCTTTTGACTTTCTGTTGAAATTATATCTACACATATACATTTCTTGTACCAGCGTTTCATTTTCAGCGATCAAAACAGTGTCATCGACATATTATAGTTTGTATTATGCCCACCAATAGATATGTTATTAATATTTATCAGTAAAAACTCAACAGATTAGCTGATAGTACATAAACAAGTCCAAGGTCTTTTTTAATGTGTTGAAAAGTTTCCATTTTGTACTGGACTGCCGAAGTTAAAATATTAGAATGTGCATATTGCAATATTAAGTTGTCTATGTTATATAACCGGCTCTGGTGCCAAGAGGTTACAGTTCGTAATCCCACATACCGCGTTCAAAGCACCAGCGGGAGACATGGCAACAGATCGCCTTCCCATGTTGGTTTTTATGAAAATGGTATGAATGCCGGGCGTTTAAAACACAATGGCAAATTATTGAACGTAAACTTGCCAATAAATCACATACAGCCAAAGATCGCTGGCGTTGAATGCGATGTCTTATAAAGGATATGCAGCTAACATATGTTATATTAGACTTCGCATTATAATATTATCCTGTCAATGTCATAATAGTACATTACCCATATTGCAATATGAAGCTACGCATGCTATAATATTACGATGCCTCTATTGTTATATTAGATTGCTCATGTTATATTAGGCTTTTCATGTATGACTGTTCAAATTATAATATCAGACTACCCATGTTATCATATTAAAAGGCTTATATTATAGTATTAGACAGTTCATGCTACAGTATTAGACTACTCATGTTATGATGTTATACTCTCCATGTTCTAACGTTAGACTGTGTATATTATAATATTTTCCTCATCATATATTTTAGACCGTTATGTTAGTCTCTTCACATTATAATATTGGACTGTCCATGATACAATCTTAGACGACAGATGTTATAAACTAGACTCTTCTTGCTATAATAATAGATTACCCATGTGATAATGTTCTACTGTCCTGAATAAGTTGTTCCGCGATGCGCGGGTGTCTTGTTTTCATTAACTCATATCATAATATGACAAGTAGTTTGCGCTTTGACCACTTCTTCTCCTTCTTCGCCTTCTCCTCCTAATTCTCCTCCTCCTCATCTTCCGCTTACCCTGTACTTTCTTTTTATTATTGAACGGCATTTGGGTCGACATGTTAGTACCACTGCTCTGATAATTGAAACTTTCGGCCGACATATCCTACTCTATCCTGGCACTTGGTAACCCATTAGGGTTCCCATGTCGTTTTGTATGAAATTCCTGGGTCTCCATTTAGTGATATCAACCTTGTCTGTTTCATCAATTGAGGATGCACCCTGACAATGTCATCCAGAACATACATTTTAATGTCGTTCGGCTCTCAAGAGATGTCAAAGGCAACACATGCTTATTTCATTTATGCAGAGCTGACATATCATACTTTGAGTCTGAACTTACCATGGAATCGATTCATAGGCTACTGTACTTCCTCCGCTAAACACAAACTGTTTTATTAGCGACCAGTATGATAATAACAAACATAAATATGCTGAAGATACTTTGTTACAAGCTGTAACAAAGGAGTTAAGCTCTCGTGGAGCAATTAAATAGCCGGCGTGTAGAATGTGAGTTTAAAAAGTGATATTTAAAATCCTAAAACTATGATAGTTAGCAAAGGCAAACAATATCATAGTAAACGAGTATATATTAGAATAAGAAACACGTTTCTTATTTCTTCGAAAGTAATAACATATGATGTTAAAGTTAGTTGCATGTCCTTGACATGCACGCCCAAGTCATTGCGCCATGCCGGTTCCATTACATTACAGGTTGTCGACCATAAATTAGTTCGAAGCCAGGTAATTCGTCACACTACTTATTCAGAACACCACAGCACTCAATGACGAACTATTCACCACGTGACTACAGCCACATCTGGGAAAACCACACACCATGCTTACAACGTTCAGTCTACATTTAGTTTCTGTACAACACGCCTACATATACATTGTAAAAGACATGTACAAGAAAGACGGCTCCTTTGTACATATATGGACACACCTACAGTTGACAACTAGAAATTACTCCGCACGTAGTTTTGTTCTAGAGAAAAGACTGCGACCTACAATAGAAACCCAGCTTAGTGAAACACAACATGGATTTAGGAAAAAGAGAGGATCCACAGATGCCATCTTTGCTCTTAGACAAACTTAAAGAAAAATAAATCGATTTGAATGAAATACTCTACTTAGCCTTTGTGGACCAGCAAAGGCATGTGATAGTGAAGATTGACATAAGGTGTGGGAAATCCTTAAACAAAATGGAGGAAGTACACATTTATCAAACGTATGTTTACGTTTATACAACAACAGTGAATTTACTGTCAGAACAAACGGAGGACCCACAGAACATTTCACCATAAAATCCAGAGCACGACAAAGTTGTGTCCTGTCGGATGCACATTTCTCTAAAACTGCTCGTCCCATAACGTAACCAAAAAATAACACGACCATCCAGTAATGTGGGTAGTCATATGATTTTGGGAATTTGCCTTTTCAGCGATTATTTCTGTTAAACTGTAGTGTTTCCTGCATTGTAAATGGACTACAAACTGTGTTCTGAGTGATCTCACACTTATAAGGCAGGGTACCCCAAACAGTTGCGGTTTAACGAGACGGACTAACTTTACACGTTAGATCTAAATGTTTCAAATAATGGCAATGTTAATGCCTAACATCATCATTTTGTGCCATTCGGATAATCGTTTGGTATGTGATCACAGGAAGCCATCTCATTCCATCACCAGAGTCGCGGATTAGGTATGTATTAGTGCCCTTATTATGCCATTTAGCTAAGCCATCTAGATCTTTATACACGTTTCTTTCTTTTGCTCCTCTCCTATAAAGTGGCTAGATGTTATTATCCCATTTTAGAGTATAATTCTCTATATAACATTACAAAAATATTACCTTCCTACATCTCATCATTTTATAATGTGTATGCTAATGGCTATCGGTTTTATTTTTTTTATTTGTATCCTTCCTACAGGACATCGCGGTCAGCACCAACAGCTTACTGCTGTTGTTGATGTCTTGGCAAGTTTTGGGTTTAGTAGCTTGCCATTGCTTTCTGAACGACCGACTTCCATGCTAACACGTTAAAACCCCAGCGCAACACGGTCTGCTGCCAAATCGGTCGATGACGCGTTTATAACGCGTAGTAAGCGGCTCACGAATCGCGTTCGCTAGCCTTCTATGCCATGGAGATCGGCACTGCTCATCATTACTTGAACTTAAAACCGACATTATGAATTATTTTCATTTACTCTGCATTTTGCATGTAGTATTTAGGATTACATAATACAAAAATACCACACAATATATCCAACAGACACCGTATGTCCAACGGGACAATATGGAAGAGACTGTAAGAACAGGTGTAACTGCGCCAAGAATGGAGACAGCTGTTTCGTCAGTACCGGAGGATGTCCTTCAGGTTGTGCTGCAGGCTACCAAGGGGAAGCATGTCAAAATGGTAAGGACATTGTTCAATTCTACGAATATTATGTTTTTTAAATTGCACTGATAAGTAATGTACGTGATGCAACCATATTGCATGTTAAGTGTTATGTACATTAATATGATTATTTAGTTGATTGAAACAAAATATTCATAATTCTCTTGTTACGGTAAAATAGTAATACTGAAATATCATATTTGGTGAAAGGCTTACTGCCATTACTAATACGGGTACCAGTTCCTTGTCATTGCTAAACTCCAACTACGGTACTAGTTCCTTGCAGACAAATGAACCATGGGATTTATATTGTTCTCTCTCTCTCTCTCTCTCTCTCTCTCTCTCTCTCTCTCTCTCTCTCGCTCTCTCTCTCTCTCTCTCTCTCTCTCTCTCTCTCTCTCTCTCTCTCTCCTCTCTCTCTCTCTCTCTCTCTCTCGAAGGAAACATGAAGGATACTTTTGGACACTGAGACATATTCGGGCATTGGGTGAAACGTCATATTTTTATATACCAATCGGCACTCGATGAGTGTTGTCAATATTATATTGGTATTTTTCACTTTTCAAGATATTTCCTTGTATTCAGTTTACGCTGTGTCGACCTGGCTATGTTAATTTTTTAAAATAAATTTTAAAAAACCACGATGTGGATTAAAACACGTGACTATAGAGTCGGGAGACAAGCTGCAAGCTAGCCACTATGATTCTGCAGTTCCCATAACCTTATTTGCCTACCTATATTTATACAAATAAGCACAACTAACCTGTGTTTGTTTTTGTTTGTAAAATATAGGGTGTAGTGAGAAATATTTTGGAGTCGAATGCTTACAGAAGTGCAGCACAAATTGCACGGACCAATTCTGTCAACCTCATAACGGCACTTGCCTGTCTTGTATACCAGGAAAACAGGGGCCGCTTTGTGACAAAGGTACGCTGCATAATGTATCTTGACATAGCATGACTTGACTGCAACTGTCATGTGTGATACTGTCATATATATGTTGAAACGTTTATAATATTTTGTGTAAGCCCCTTGTACCACAACAGCCGATGTGCGAAACACTTCTAAATCCGTAAACAACAGAACATCGGTTAGTGCTTTATTAAATGTAATGGTGTATTCACAAATCGCATGTTACACTTAATGGAAATTTGCATTTAATTATGATATAAGTAACTTGCAAGTTTAACTATAGAAGCAATGACACACTGGGTCTAAAAGTCTAAAAATATTGGTTTCCGGACTAAAAGATAATCGATATTTGAATAATTGCCTAATGTTGTAGGGAGCTCCGCTGCCATCGGGCAAGCTGACACCCTAGGCAGTCCACCACTGTAATAAGCAAAAACATCAGCCGTAACTTCAATACGAATTTAGTGAAATATGCACATATACACTCAAGCTCACCCTTGCGAGGATGGCATTCAGCAACATAAGGGCTGGGTCTAGAACTAGGCATCGTATTATTGAAACCTCTGGCATTTGTTTTATTCTTACTTGTTTCATTAAAATGTGTCTTATAGTTTATTATATTAATACATTTTTGACGCCAATTTTGTCCCTGAATTGTGTTTACGTCGACTGAAACCATAATCTAGTATGTATGTGTGTTTGCTTCTATTGTGTGTATTTAAAATTTACTTTTGTTTCATTACATACGTCGTAAACATACCGTTTTACATGCAACACTAGTATTTTATTTATGTGATAACGCTGCTTGAAAGTTGGAATGTTAGCTATTGCTATCGGCAGATTGTAATCCTTCATTCTGGGGAGCTAAATGCGCCAAACAATGCGGAGTTTACTGTAAGAATCAGTTATGTAACGCCGTCAACGGAACGTGCATCTCTTGTGTTGCTGGCAAGTCTGGGGAGAATTGTGATCAAGGTATTATTTCTTATTCCCTCTTGTCTATCATTTCGTCTATTCAAATGGTTTGGGACAAATCTTGAACAATTTACAAGAACAAATATAGTTAAAACGTGTGTGTGTGTGTGTGTGTGTGTGTGTGTGTGTGTGTGTGTGTGTGTGTGCGCTCGCGCGCGCGTCTGTGGGTATGTGTGTGATTTTTTTTTGTTTCAATATATGTTAATATACGCATATAACAGTCTGAAACAGGGTGTTGGGAAACAGCTTATGTAGAACAATCCATGCTGTTTGGCGTATTTGACAACCATTTGGTGTAGAGTTTGAGTTATTTAAATGAAATGTCTTTGGTTGTGATGGTCTCTCAGCATACGAAGAGTTTCACTGTAGCATACAATCATGAAAGCACGAGGCAAACAGTTAGAGGGTGGAGTGGAGATACGTATGCGGGGAAAACAATAAACTATTGCATCAAATAGGCATACACACCAAACCAAGGTTACCAAACAGAGAACTATAATGATAAATATCGAAACAAAACCATCATATTTACAATGACATAAATATTGCCTGCCGACAGAATCCAAATCGAGATGGGCATATTTTAACTGACCTGGTTTTCCCAGCTTAAAATGAGTACCCGGAAATGTCTTGGGTAAAGTGAGGGCGATGGGCGTAATATTGACCACATCACCTCTCGATTGCTGATTTTTTTCCCCCCGCATATCCTTTACAGGACATCGCTGTCAACAGCAGCATCTTTCAGCTGTCTGTTGATTTTTTGGCAAAATTACGCTCAGTAGTTTGCCATTGCTTTCTGAGCGGCCGGCTCAGTTATCCCGCAAGTCACCAGCGGGGGTCGAACCGCTCCCAGTTCTCGTCCGCTACGAGACTCTGTGTGATAAACGGGATTACGGAGAAAATGTTGTAACCCCTCGGCCAGAGAGACCGGCCGATTGCTGATTAGTCTATACAAATATGAGTCTAGCAACATATGCGTATAAAATAGCCCTTTACTTACTTTACTTAGTTGCTTATCCTTTACAGGATGTAGCAGTCAATGTCAGCCTTTTTAGCTGCTATTGATTCCTGGGCAAGTTTACATTCAGTAGTTTGTCATTGCTTTCTGAACGACAGACGCTTATACCATTGTATGGAAACTATGCAATGCGATCTATTTCCAAATCGCCCGAAGCTGTGTTTCGAACGCAGTATGCGGGATTACAAATTGCGTCCGAAACCACTTCTCCCCAGAGCCGGCTTTACATACAACATAACAAACAAACATACAGTTTTAATTCCTTTGCTTTGCAAATCGTTTTGTAAAAGTGCAATATTCTGTCTACAAAAATGTTATATAATACCTGTACTGCAGTTAAGGAAGGATTGTATATGAACATAAATGTTACTGTTAAACAATATTGTTTATTTAATTGAATTTTTTTACCTCTCTGCATTGCTTGTGACAACGAAGTTTTTAAACACAAATACGATACCTAATTATGCAATTTTTAACATCCTGAGTTGTATCTAACAAATAGAGAAATATATTAATAAACTAGCTGACCCGGCCCGGCTTCGCCCAGTCCCTGGTGGGGAGCATCTCATTTAATTCATATAGTTAGTTAGTCAGTTAGTCGCAGTTCCAACTTCACAGCAACGGGTTGTCCCCATTATGCTCCGTTCCTGTACCAGTGAAAATCACACAAAACGCTCCCCACTGCCCAATGTGAAAAGTGGAAAAGACAGGAGTCTCGACAAACAACAGCCCGCACAGATACACTGTGCACAATTAATTCATATAATTAGCCATATAAGCTCCCATTCCCGTTCCCGACTATCTACCTGTCTGTCTATTATTAGAAAGAGCACTTGAAAGATCTTTACATCTTCCCCCAACAATTAACTTGGGTAAATGGAGCGTCTCATTTAATTCATATTCGGCCCCTGCTCCCGTTCCCGTTCCCAACAAAGACGACCCGGCCCGGCTTCGCCCAGCTCCTGGCGGGGAGCATCTCATTTAATTCATATTCGGCCCCTGCTCCCGTTCCCGTTCCCAAAGCGGGGAGCGTCTCATTTAATTCATATTCGGCCCCTGCTCCCGTTCCCGTTCCCAACAAAGACGACACGGCCCGGCTTCACCCAGCTCCTGGCGGGGAGCATCTCATTTAATTCATATTCGGCCCCTGCTTCCGTTCCCGTCCCCAAAGCGGGGACCATCTCGTTTAATTCATATTCGGCCCCTGCTCCAGTTCTTGTTCCCTGTCTGTCTATCTGTCTGCCTGTCTGTCTAATAATTTATTGGTTGCGGTTAGAACAACCTTAGATAAACGAAGACCAACTTACAAAAAGCATTAGAAAGAGCACTTGAAAGATCTTTACATATTCCCCCCAAAATTAACTTGGGTATATGGAGCGGCGTCAGCAGCAGCAGAAGAAGAAGAAGAAAAAGGAGGAGTAGGAGGAGGGAGGAGGAAGAGGGTGGAGGAGGGAGGAGGAGGGAGAAGGAGGAGGGAGGAAGAGATAGGCGGAGAGAGGAGGAGGAGGGAGGAGGAGGAGTAGGGAGGAATAGGAGGAAGGAGGAGGGAGGAGGAGGGATTAGGAGGAGGAATGGGAAAGAGGAGAAGGAGGAGGAGGGAGGAGGAGGGAGGAGGAGGAAGAGGGAGGAGGAGGAAGGAGGAGGAGGAGGAGGAGGAGAGAGGAGGAGGAGGGAGGAGGAGGGAGAAGGAGGAGGAGGAGGAAGGAGGAGGAAGAGGGAGGAGGGGAGGAGGAGAAAGGAGGAAGAGGGAGGAGGAAGAAGGAGAATGAGGGAGAAGGAGGAGGAGGAGGTAGAAGGAGGGAGGGGGAGAACGCAGGAGGAGGAGGGGAGGAGAAGGAGGGAGGAGGAAGAGGGAGGAGGAGGGAGGAGGAAAAGAGAGGAGGGAGGAGGTGGAGGGAGAAGGAGGAGGGAGGAAGAGGTAGAAGGAGGAGGGAGAAGGAGGAGGGAGGAGAAAGGAGAAGGAGGGGAGGAGGAGGAGGAATGATGAGGAGGGAGGAGGAGGAAGAGGGAGGAGGAGGGATGTGGAGGAAGGAAGAGGAGGGAGGAGGAGGGAGGAGGTAGAGGGAGGAGGAGGAGGAGGAAAAGGAGGAGAGAGGAGGAGGATGGGAGGAGAGGGTAGGGAGGAGGAGGAGGAGGAAGAGATAGGCGGAGAGAGGAGGAGGAGGAGGGAGGAGGAGAGGAGTAGGGAGGAATAGGAGGGAGGAGGAGGGAGGAGGAGGGGGAAAGAGAAGAAGGAGGAGGATGGAGGAGGAGGAAGAGGGAGGAGGAGGGAGGAGGAGGAAGGAGGAGGAGGAGAGAGGAGGAGGTATTAGGAGAGGAGAGGAGGATGGAGGAGGGAGGAGGACGGAGAGGGGGAGGAGGAAGAGGGAGGAGGAAGAGGGAGAAGGAGGGAGAAGGAGGAGGAGAGGAGGAGGAGGAGAACGCAGGAGGAGGAGGAGGGAGGAGGAGAGGGAGGGAGGAGGAGAAGGAGGAGGAGGAGGGAGGAGGTGGAGGGAGAAGGAGGAGGGAGGAAGAGGTAGAAGGAGGAGGGAGAAGGAGGAGGGAGGAGGGAGGAGAAGGAGGGGGAGGAGGAGGAGGAATGATGAGGAGGGAGGAGGAGGAAGAGGGAGGAGGAGGGATGTGGAGGAGGAGGAGGAGGAGGGAGGAGGTAGAGGGAGGAGGAGGAGGGAGGAAAAGGGAGGAGGAGAGAGAGAGGAGAGAGGAGGAGGTAGGAGGAGGACGAAGAGGGAGGAGGATGGAGGAGGAGGAAGAGGGAGGAGGAGAGGAAGAGGGAGGAGGAGGATGGAGGAGGAAGAGGAGGGAGAGGGAGGAGGGGGAGGGGAAGAGGAAGAGGGTAGGAGGAGGAGGGGAGAGGAGGAGGAGGGATGTGGAGAAGGAGGAAGAGGGAGGAAGAGGGAGGAGGTAGAGCGAGGAGGAGGAGGGAGGAAAAGGGAGGAGGGAGGAGGAGGAGAGGAGGAGGAGGAGGAGGAGGAGGAGGAGGAAGAGGGAGGAGGAGGAAGGAGGAGGAGAGGGAAGAAGAGGAGGAAGAGGAGGAGGAGGATGGAGAAGAGGAGGGGAGAGGAGGGGAGGAGGGAGGGGGAGGAGGAGATGGAGAGGGGGAGGAGGAGGAGGAAGAGGAGGAGGGAAGAAGGAGGAGAGGAGGAGGAGGAGGGAGGAAGGAGGTAGAAGGAGAGGAGGAGAGGGAAGGAGGAGAGGAAGGGAGGAGGGAGGAGGAGAGGAAAGGGAGGAGGAGGAGAGGAGGAGAGAGGGAGAGAAGAGGTGGAGGAGGGAGGGAGGAGGAGGAAGGAGAAGGAGAGGAGGAGGAGTAGAGGAGTGAGGATTGAGGAGGAGGGGAGAGGAAGAGGGAGAAGGAGGAGGGAGAGGGAGGAGAGAGAGAGGAGGAAGGGGAGGAGGAGGAGAGGAGGGAGGAGAGAGGGAGGAGGGGTGTGGAGGAGGAGGTAGAGGAGGAGGAGGGGAGGAGGAGAAAGAGAGGAGAAGAGGAGTTCGCCATTCCGAATTCATACTCGTCTAGGTTCTGTTGATTTCGGTCCTTCCATTGATTGTTCTTCCCTTCTACATGACTGTAGATAACTTCCTTACACATAAAAAGATGAATTGTTATTGATATTGCCGTGGCATGGAGGAATATCAGCAGCAGAGTTGATCCAGAAAACCAAAGACCGAGATCTATGGAGAGCCATGAATGCCTACGCCAGCCGGCACGGCACTTGATGATGATGATGATGATTGCCGTGTGACGATTCTGTGTAGTCACGTCATTTTCTTCGCTTTTCCTAACGTTGTGGTTCGGGGATTCTTTCATCATCATCATCATATATTTACGTACGTATTTAGGGAGGGGGAGGAGGGAGGAGGAGGAAGAAGAAAAAAAATATGACAGTTGGCAGCACTGGAATGAGAGGAAGACGTGTAGAAAATTTCATCTCAATCGGATGGGCCGTTCGCGAACGCATAAAGGACATACAGACATACACATCCACACACATTGCCTTTTATATATAAGACTAGCTGACCCTGCCCGGCTTCGCCCAGACCCTGGTGGGGAGCATCTCATTTAATTCATATAAGTAGTCATATAAGTTCTCGTTCCCGTTACCGACTGTCTGTCTGTCTGTCTGTCTGTCTGTCTGTCTGTCTGTCTGACCCGGCCCGGCATTGCCCAGCTCCTGGTGTGGAGCATCTCATTTAATTCATATAAGTAGTCATATAAGTTCCCGTTCCCGACTGTCTATCTGTCTGTCTATCTGTCTGTCTATCTGTCTGCCTGACCCTGCCCGGCTTCGCCCAGTCCCTGGTGGGGAGCATCTCATTTAATTCATATAAGTAGTCATATAAGTTCCCGTTCCCGTTACCGACTATCTGTCTGTCTGTCTGTCTGTCTGTCTGTCTGTCTGTCTGTCTGTCTGACCCGGCCCGGCATCGCCCAGCTCCTGGTGTGAAGCATCTCATTTAATTTATATAAGTAGTCATATAAGTTCCTGTTCCCGACTGTCTATCTGTCTGTCTGTCTGTCTATCTGTCTGCCTGACCCTGTCCGGCTTCGCCCAGTCCCTGGTGGGGAGCATCTCATTTAATTCATATAAGTAGTCATATAAGTTCTCATTAAATTCATACAACAAATAAAGTAACTTAAAAGAATGTCCTTCCACACACCATCCATTATTTTTAATGAAAACTCTTTCTAATCACCTGCATGACTACAGTAACTTCTTAAGCAAACAACGATGAGTTACAATGTTATGCATTGTGCATTATTTTTATGAAAACTTTGAAAATGCCTTACAGATTGTATCATTATTTATTATAACTCATATGCCGGTACATAACTATGGACAAATAGTTTATAAATCTTTGAAAACGATGCCACAATATGACTATAAGTTATATAAATCAAATCAAATCAAATCAAATCAACTTTATTAGGGTCACAAATTGGGCGCGCAGGCCCGTCTTACATTCGGCCCTTCCAATCACTCGTCTTTCGTTCATCAAGAGCATTATACATTTACATAGGAAGAAAAATAAACATTGTGAAATGAATGTTGTAAACATAAACAAGGCTAATTACCATGCTATGAAGCCCATCTCCCACCTATCCATACATCACCCCACCCACACAACACCCCCACCTACCCACACACACGCGCACCAAGGCACACACACACACCCCACCTACCGACACACACGAACACCAAGGGACACATACATACCCCACCAACCGACCCATCCCCCTCCCGCACATCCCCCATCCACACACACTGCCCTCACCTGATCCCCCAACCAAAATACACTCGCCACTCACAAACATTCCCCCACCAACCCACACATCCCACATACACATCCTACCCCACACATCCTCTCCCCACCCACACCTCAAACCACCCATCCCCCAGCCACATCTCCATCGACAACATATTCCCCACCCACATACACAATCCCCCACCAACCCACACATCGCACATCCACTCACACATCCCCAAACCATACACACACATCCCCACCAACTGACATGTCCCTACCCCCCCCCCCCCCACACACACACATCTCCCTAACCACCCATACATCCCCAATCCACTCACACACACCCCACCACCCACACATACAACTTCCACCCACCCACACATGCCTTAACCTAATCCCCCCCTACACAATCCCCCACCCGCACATCACATACACCTCCTAGCACGCACTATTCCCAACCCACGCACCACACACACACACATATCCCTCACCAACACATCCCCACTTACACACCACACACATATCCCCCACCCAGATACCACACAATATTCCCACCCACACCCACAAAGATACCCTTACCCATCCACCCACATACCCCTACTCACACACCACAAAAATCCCCCACCCACACACACATACCTCACCCACACAATATCACCAACCAACACACCACACACCTCTCCCCACCCACACACGCATTCCCTACCCGTCCACCAACACACACTCACTCACGCATACATCCTCCACTACGCACCCACACACCCCACCCACCCACTCCCAACCAAACATCTCTCGATCACAATACCCCTACCCCCACACACATCCTCCACCCACTCACACACCCCACCCCGACACATACAACTCCCTCACCCACCTACACATCCCTAAGCCACTCACACACCCCCACCCACACACACACATCTCCCACCCACACTCCCCCACATACTTCCCCCAACCACCACAATCCCCTGCTCACCCACACATATACCTCACCCATACGCACATTCCCCGCACCCATCATACACATCCCCCACACCACACACTATCCTCCACCCATACCACCACAAACATACCATCCACCCACACATCATTCACACATCCCCCACCAACACACGGCACACATATCTCAAACCCACACACCATACACTTCTCTCCACCCGCCCTTCCATCCCAAATCCACCCATCACAATCCCCTACCCACACAACCCCGCCTCCCACACATACTTCCTCAAACCATCCACACATCTCCATCCACATAAACACACATCCCCTGCATCCGTCCCATACACATAACCTCCACCCATACACACATCCCCCACACCCATTCCAACACCCCTACTTTCACCCCCACACATCCATCCACACATCCCACCAACACCCACAAATACCACTACCCACCAAAACCCACACACCCCAACCCATCCAAATGCATACCCCCACCCACACCCCCCCCCCATCCACACATATCCCCACACTCACACACATCCTCCACATACACTCACAATTCCTCACATCTAGCCACATACAAAATGTCTCACGTTAGTATTGAAACTAGTATGAACAAACTCCCACACTTTACTCACACACATACACTGACACTTGTCATGAGCAGTGTCATAAAAATGTTAAACATGGAGAAAAATGTGTACATAAAATGTATGTGACGTAAAAATAGTGATGCTCTCTCTCTCTCTCTCTCTCTCTCTCTCTCTCTCTCTCTCTCTCTCTCTCTCTCTCTCTCTCTCTCTCACACACACACACACACACCCACACACACATTCACTCTCACGCTCACACATTCACTCTTCCGCTCATTCATTCACTCTCACTCATTCACTCTCCCGCTCACTCATTCACTCTCCCGCTCACTCATTCACTCTCCCGCTCACTCATTCACTCTCCCGCTCACTCATTCACTCTCCCGCTCACTCATTCACTCTCCCGCTCACTCATTCACTCTCCCGCTCACTCGTTCGGTCTCTCATTCACACTCACTGACTCTCTCACTCAAACTACAGTAATGAACATGAGTTTATATTATGCATGATAAAATCAAATGGTATTTAACTGATAATATGACAGATGAGAATACACAAACATATGGATTCGCGTGTTACATAACATGCGTGTTACATGACATGCATCTGCTCAGCTCTCTCTCTCTCTCTCTCTCTCTCTCTCTCTCTCTCTCTCTCTCTCTCTCTATTCTTTCATATACACGCATTCGCGCGCTCACACACACACACACACACACTAACACATCAACTCTCCCACTGTCTCACTCTCTAACACACAATCCTTCACACACACACACACACACACACACACACTCACTCTCTCAATCACACTCTCTCACACATACACATACACATGAACGCATGCACATGAACGCATGCACGCACGCATACACTCCCTCACTCACTCTCACACATACACGTACGAATGCATGCACTGACACATTCCCCCGCCATTTCTCGCTCAATCACTCTCTCCACACACACGCATGCACGTGCGCATTCACTCTCTCCCTCTCACTGACACCCACTTTCTCTCTCTCTCTCTCTCTCTCTCTCTCTCTCTCTCTCTCTCTCTCTCTCTCTCGCTCCCACACGCACACACATATATAGTGAACAATTATAGTTAAACAATTATAATGAACAATTATACTGAACAATTATATAAGTAAATGAATTATGGTGGCATATAGTCGGTATGGATTAAGTATTGAAAGAGTTTTCGGTTAAATGTGTAGGGACTCATTGGAGTTTTCAGATCTGGAGGCAGATCATTCCATAAGTGAGCACCAGAATAGGCGAAACATGTTTTGTATAGGTCCAATCTAGGCGTTGAGACATGTAACAAATTTAGGCGCTTGCTGTTCATTGCATTAGATTGAATCAGTGGCAGAAGATACTCTGGGGTATTTTGAGACATAATTTTATTCACTAATTTGGCTTTGTTGAAAAGGAAGCGCTTTTGTAGTGGTAGAAGTTTTAGATGACTGTACAAATTATTACTTTCAACGTGCTTTATGTCAGAAACCAGACGAATAGCGCGGTTTTGTAGAGAACATAGTCGTTTTAAATTAGATTTAGGGCAACCATCCCAAACTGTGGAACAGTAATCGAGATGTGATTGTATATAGCATGTATAGAATATTTTTCGTGTGCTTTCGTCCAGGAAGTGCTGAATTTTAGCAAGTTGGTAAACTTTTTGTGCTATTTTCTTGGTAAGAGCATGAACATGAGAGCTCCAGTTCAAATGGCTGTCTATTAAAAGCCCTAGTGTTTTATGTTCAGTCACATTAACTATAGGTAACGTGCCCATGCGGAGTTCGAGCGGTGATCCAGTTATGGCTAGTGTCTGTAGTTTTTGTCTGGTTGTTATTAGCATGGATTTGGTTTTGTCGATGTTAATTTGCATGCGGTTTTCATTGCTCCATCTAGTAAGATTATCAAGTTCCTTTTGTAAAGAATTCTCTAATTCACTACGGTTTTCTTGACTAGTATATATAGTACAGTCGTCTGCGAATAGATCACAAGTTGTATTGATATATAAAGGAAGATCATTAATATAAACTGCAAAAAGCAGCGGACCTAGTATTGAGCCCTGAGGCACACCAATATTAAGCTGTGTGGGTCTTGATAGACAGTTGTTGAAGGACACGACTTGTTGCCTGTCGGATAGAAATGACGTAATTATGTTCACCATGTTGGTGCTTGTTTTCATTTGCTTTAGTTTTCTAATTAAAATATCGTGATCTACCATATCAAAAGCTTTTTTAAAGTCTACAAACACCGCTCCACAAATTCTACCGTTGTTGATGTTTAAGTGCCAGTTATCGGTCATTTTTGTTAGAGCACTATGGCAAGAATATTTAGGTCGAAACCCAGATTGACTGTTAATTATTAGATCATTGTTAATTAAATGGTGTAACGTTATTTTATGAATGTGTTTTTCTAGTGGTTTTGATAGCGACGATAGTAAGGAAATAGGTCTATAATTACCCAAAAACGCTATTATCGATTGAGCCATTTTTAATAAGCGGAAACACTTTAGCAATTTTAAATGCAGATGGAAAGTAGTTTTTGGCCAGGCACTGGTTATAAATGAACGTTAAGGACTCACTA
This sequence comes from Cepaea nemoralis, assembly GCA_014155875.1. Taxonomy (NCBI): domain Eukaryota; kingdom Metazoa; phylum Mollusca; class Gastropoda; order Stylommatophora; family Helicidae; genus Cepaea; species Cepaea nemoralis. Next base: position 33,477 of record JACEFZ010019268.1, read on the forward strand.
ATGACTGGTGCAGCACAACGAAGAATTCTATTACTGATACCATCTAGGCCGTGTGAGTTTGTTGATTTGAGGTTCAAGAGATATTTATAAACGTCTGCAACAGACATTAAAGGAATCTCAGCGGGAATATTTCTGGCGCACTTCTCCTCACAGAATGATGCCAGTGAACTTAAATTACACGATGAGTCTGGTATTGTAGACTTTAGATTCTCTATTTCTGATTGAAAGAACCAACTGAATTCATCGCATATAGAACAGTTATGCCCCTTTAAATAACTTTTACAGAGTTAGGTCCCCTGAGATATATGAAATTATAATGAAAAATGAAAAATGAAATAATACTGAGTAAGCAGGCGATTTCACACTAACAAAATATCACAGTTGGCAGCTCTGGAATGAAAGGAAGGCGTGTAGAAAATTTCATCTCAATCGGATGGGCCGTTCGCGAACAAATAAAGGACATACATACATACATACATACATACATACATACATACATACATACATACATACATACATACATACATACATACATACATACATACAGACGGAGATTGCAATTTATATATAAGATATGCGTCAAATGAATATTTATACATTTTTATTTCGACATTTCTGAACCAATAGGTTGCAACGCCACACATCATGGTGAAAATTGTGCTCTGCCGTGTAGCTCGAACTGTACTGAACAACAATGCAATTACATAAATGGACACTGTCAATCATGTTTGATTGGGAAGTCTGGCGATTTGTGTGACGAAGGTAAACTTTGCTTTATACACGTGTTTTGTGCCTAGTTTACAGCACGTGGGTGCGTTAACTTAGTTGATTGGTGGGGGGGGGGGGGGGGGGGGGGGGTTGCGCTAATAATGTCATGCACAAGGCTGGACGAGGTGTCCACAACTGTATGCATCGTCTCGCTAAGTGAGGGAAAGATATGCCACTCTTCCTCTGCACATTAAGACGTACAAAATGGGATTGTCCTATTACATCACAGACTGATGCTAGGTGTCTGCTTCAGGCTACCTTTTTGTTTTTACATAAAGCAACAAGCTGACATCTTTATGACTGATTACCAAGTGTTAATTTAATATAATCACTCGTATATCTTCTTCTGTACTTACTCTTCTTTTACTTTGGGTGTCTGGTCTGGAACAGACATAGGAGATCTTGACATTTCCAATCCCTATGTCATCTGATAATTTAATGAAGTTGGTGTTGCTTATATTATTATCTTTTATATTGGCTTTCTCCTTTCCACAAACATATTTCTTCTTTCCCATTACATATGTCTCCTTTCACTATACTTATTTACATATTTTCCTCTGCTTCACTTGGGTATTATTTTCTGCTACCTCACTGCTATCTGTTATTTTTATGCAGTTGGTGTTCCTTATATTACTATATGTTGTCCGGCTGTTGAAGCTCTCCACATACATCTTTCTATGTCTTTCTCTTTTGCGTAGTATTTTTCCACTTTAGGTTAAGTTACCAATACCACGTTTTCTGATAATAAGGTAATTAAGTAAAGATCCTTTCACACGCTGTAAGAAAAATTTGGAATAATGTGCTAGACCTATTTTATTGATTAGTCATCACTTGGTGGATGATGTTGTCAATACCCCGAAGGCGGGTTTTACATTGCAAGACATTTATTGGTACTCATTTTAGGCAGGGTGGATCTGGGAGACCTGGTTAGTGTTAAAAATGCGTCTCGGTGAGAATTCGAACCAGTAGTCACCCAGGCAAGCCTTTTCGATAATATGTCCCGTAAATTAATGTGTACTTTCCTGATCTTTTTGATCAGTGTTCTTTAACCACTGGCTGCTCTTATCACAGCAGCTTTGATATACAAGTGAAAGCAATATGGGATGTTTCCGACGTCAAGAAAACGGAAACGCTTTAAGACCAAGTCATGCAGGTGGTTGAGGTTGCTGGTGGTAGGTTTAAGACAGTTGGAAAAAATAATGTAAAGGTTCTTGGAAAAGGGAAAAGTAGTAATGAGGGATGGTTGGACAGTGATATCCTTTGTCACCGCTATTATTCTTGATGACTTAGGACCGTATTGTGACGACAACAGTGGCTACCACATGAAATTGAATTCAATGGATTGTGACAGATCTGTTGTGTGATCTGAACTTCTCTGGTTACATTACCGCCCAGTTCTACACACGAGGTCGGAGGCAGGACAGATTAAAAGCGCTTGAAGGAAAGTCATAAAAACTGGGTTGGAGAAAACATAGAGGAAACACAAAGATAATATGATCACAGTGGATCAGATAACTGATGGTCGGATCTCCCCTAAGTGTGAGCTCGCTTGTTTGGGTTACAATATAAGGACAGGAAAGGCACCATATCATATAGAGAAATTAAGATAATAATAATACAGAAGTCAAAAGGGCTTTCATGACACTAGGACATTTGTGAATGTCCAAAGTACAATAAATATAGTACCAAATGATATTTAACTCTACTGTCAAATCGGCGCTGCTGTATTGATCAGAAAAATAGTGAACGACTAGAACAATTTGCTAATAAGCTACGTTCATTCATTGGCTAGTGCGTATGCAAAGTGGAATGACTAGGCTAGAGTGGCGTCGCTAGTGCAGAGCTGAGTGTAGACTATTGCGCCTGGTTCTTTCTCACTCTTGTAAATGTTCACAAGTTAAATAAAAAATACATAGGTTTCTGCATCCCCACTTCCTTTCTCAGTCCTAGGATAGTCTATCAGACGTCTAGCCTTCTCATAGAAAGGAGAAATACGTTATCAATATTGTGCAGTTTTCTCACTTTAAAATTTCTCGTCACGATGTTGTATACAATTACTCGGGAATCGGTTGTATGAAATGCCCGGATGTATTTATGTAACAGCATTCTCACTGATCATCGAATGGGCAGTTGCGACTCTTGCAAATTCATGAGGTGCAAAGTCTGCTAAGACAATATGGCAGCAGTGCTAGGAGTGCATATACAATACTGACCCACCTGGCAGAAAAACAAAGGAAAAGTGCTGAGCTGTAATTCGTGGAAACAAACAACACGTCACTCAAAGAGAACAATCATGTACTATTCTAAGGTATCGAACTGCTCATTGTGTAGAGGTAATCAAAGACCAACTTGTCAGAACTGCTGCATACGGCTGTACAAGACGATATGTGTCTTGCTCTGTGAGCAGAGGTGACGATATTCGTTCTCGCTAGAAGCAGCACAAATCAGTGCATGACCTTTTCTCTGCCTTCTCAGAAGGCAAATAAGATCAAATGCTGTTCGAAAAGGAGGAGCGGGAGTGTATATAGAATACTCAAATAATACTAGGGAAACGGCCAGAGTTCCAACAGGAAAGTACTGCCATAACTATGATGCTGAAATTGAGGCAATCAAGATAGCAATAGAGAAATTACAAAATACCAGCCATGGTAGAAAACCTGTGGTTATATTGACAGATGCAAAATCAGTATTAGAGGCACTCCCGTCTGAGAAATTACCAGTTCTAAGGACACTACTTTCTGAACTTAGCAGTCAGCATAAGGTCACCATACAGTGGATACCATCCCACTGTGGAGTACCCGGAAACGACAGAGCTGATCGATTGGTTAAGGAAGGAGCAAAAGAACAGCCTGATGTGCTCATTACATTCCACCCCAAGAAAATAATGATCAAATCAGTCAGAAGGCCACCAAACCCTACTCACGACGACTACCACGTTATGGACAGACCAGAACAGGTCCTTATTTTGCGCCTCAGAACAGGACACAATAGATTACGCAACCACATGTATACAATATTCAAGATTGGTGACTCAGCCATGTGCACATGAGGTTTGGCGTCGCAGACAGCAGAGCACATACTCTAGGACTGCCCAAACTGCAACATATCCAGGCGAACCTTCTGGCCTAGAGAGACACCAGTGGAAGATAAACTCTGTGGACCACTGAGTGAACTAAAAAAGACTATTAGATTCATACAAGAGACAACATTGCAGTTATAGACATATTTCAAGGGAACGAAAGAAGAAGAAGAAGAA
>JACEFZ010019268.1:42500-155000 GCA_014155875.1 Cepaea nemoralis
GACTTACTTGTTTCAGAATGTCCTGATTTACTCGGATGTTAATTGTAGTATATGTTTCTTCTTGGAAACGACCATAATTTGTTTTTATTAACAATTTACTTCTAACCCTAGTTGTTCACTGTGTACAAAAACTGCGTCTACTAAATGCCGCAGATCCTATTCATTGCCCGCAATCGGTGTTTTTGTATCTATATATCTTACAATGTGTAGATATCTATTAGAGGTGTAATTATCTGAAGATCTCTCTAAAAGCTTTTGGAATTCATCACGACACTTGGGAGACTGCTGCCAAAGACCGAAATTCGTGGCGTACATCATTACCCAAGGGTGTAACTTGTGAAGCAAATATGACTGAAAGGGCTTTAAAAAATGGATGAACAGAAAAGACCACTGCAGGAGATTCTCCTACTGGAACGTCAAGCATTCTTTGCCCATATTTTTAAAGAACCTTTCGAGCCAAAATAGGCCTTATCAGCCATCTTAGATCTCACAGCTCCATACTTTCAACCCCACTGGATGAAATGAATGGTCATCATCATTCTCTTGATGGACAAACAAAACAACAACAATTATCTAGCATATACAACATGATATAGTAGATGAATATGATTCTGGTAAATGTCATGTGATCTAATAGATGTGTGGTGGTCTAGTAGATGCGTGACCTTTCAAATAGATATTTTTTTTTTTTTTTTTTCCCCGCGTTTCCATCCTGTTTCAGGATATTGCGGTCAACACCAGCATCTTTCAGCTGTATGTTGATTCCTAGGCTAGATTACGCTCATCAGCACGCCACGACTTTCTGAGCGACCGGCTCCATACTCTCATAAGTCACTTTTGCGATTCGAACCACTGCTAATTCTCGTCGCGTCACGTGACGAGAGTATTCGGGGTTAGCGGAGAAAGCTGCTAACCCCTCGGCCATGGTGCCGGCGTGTTTCAATAGATATGCAGTTCATATAATATGAAAACATATTACAGATAGCATACTTCATAAAATCATGACTGTTTAACATTATATGAACTGCATATCTTTCAATAGATATGCAGTTCATATAATGTTAAACAGTCATGATTTTATGAAGTATGCTATCTGTAATATGTTTTCATTTCTGTTACCCACAGTTTTGCCCGTACCAGGACCAGATAGATCTCCTCCTGTATGCGTGATCGTGGGACCAGTTGTTGCTTTCGTTGTACTGGTTACACTGATTGTTATTGGTGTTCTTATCTGGAGGTAATGACTGACGAAATCTACACACGTAAAGGGCTCTAAATGTCCATGCTGGTGATGTTTTTTTTTTTATTGATACAATAAATGCATGGAGCTCATGGAGAGAGCTAGAAAAATTCCTGTGGCTCAAGAGATGAAGAAAAGACTAGCGCTGAATAGGATTTTTTTTTTTCGCATATCCTTTCACAGGACATCGCTGTCAACAGCAGCATCTTTCAACTGTCTGTTGATTTCTTGGCAAGATTACGCTCAGTAGTTTGCCATTGCTTTCTGAGCGGCCGGCTCAGTTATCCCGTAAGTCACCAGCGGGGGACGAACCGCTCCCAGTTCTCGCCCGCTACGAGACTCTGCGTGATAAACGGGATTGCGGAGAAAGTGGTGTAACCCCTCGGCCAGAGAGACCGGCTGAATAGCATATACACTGAGAAAATCTGAGAATATTATAATTAGAAAGTCCTATTTCTGGAATCAAGAGGGCAAAATAAATAGATGAGCACCTACAAACACACAGTGAAGAGAACCAGAAATATAAATGAATAATTTGGGCATTTCGGGGACTTGGACGGAGCTACATGAACTAGCAAGGATATTAGGGCTTGGGGTAAGTTGCTTGAGGGCCTTTGCCCCGATAGGAGATAATGGTGAGGGGGGGGGGGGACAACAAGAAGAAAGACATACAATTTTAATTTAAAAAAGAACTAAATTCTTATGTAAACATTGGGCGTAACACCGTGCAAGACGATGGTTGATAAATATGAAGACATACGAGAAAAGGAAAACAAACAAACGTATCCAAAAACAATCAAATCATATTGTAAACTACAAACACGTATCTGGTCACAGTAGCATTGTTATAATATATGTAAAGAAAACAGTCTTGTGCCATGGCACCAAAGGGAGTCAACCCATGAATTCATCATGCCGTTGCAGATCGCATTTATTGGAGAGGCATGATCTCCCATGCCAGCTTTCAAGGTACTGGGCGACGACGACGACGACGACGATGAGATGATGATGATGATGATGATGATGATGATGATGATGATGATGATGATGATGATGATGATGATGATGGTGAAAGAAAACATACAGTAACATTATTCGATGGGCTAACATTTTATGCACGGGAGGCTGTCCATATACGTTACTCAAAGTAATTGCATTCTGCCTATAGAATGACGCCGTGCGTTCGGCTTTCTAAATACAAGCATGCCTGCGTCTTTAACGTTTCTTGGATAAACAAGTGATAGTGATGTACACAACCACAACCTATGTTAGAGGATACATGTGTGGTTATTTATTAACATAACAAAGACCGTTGCGAAAAGAATGATGGCACACGTCATGAGACGAGCAGTTGATGATGATAACACTATAATGTTTAGTTTTGTGTAGTTATTCAACAAAGATAATTCATACAAATAAAACTGCTATGAAGAAGGAAATATATGTTAATAAGGAAAAATTGGAGGTGGTGAAAAATTTCGAATATCTTGGGTCATTGCTTAACAACTATTGCGACACAATGAAATAAATTAAAAGACGCATATCTATTGCTCTTCAAAGACTAAAGCAACTGAGTAAATTGTGGAGTGGGACAGAGAGAACTGCAAAAATTAGATTTTTAAGAGCATACATCTTTCGCATTGCAACATACGCCTTTTAGACCTGGACATTTACTAAACAAACTGAAAATCACATAAATGCCTTTGAATATAAATGTGACAGACGCGTTGTAAGAATATCTTGGATAAAGATAAGAACAAATGCACCATTACTTCAAGAACTGACTATTAAAGAAGATTGGCTATTAAAGACGATAATTCAAAGCAAGTTGAAGTATTTTGGTCACTTGAAACGGCCCGAAAGTTTGGAGAGAACAATAATGGAGGGGTATATGCCCGGGAAGAGAGAAAGAGGAAGGCCAAAGAGAAGATGGATGCAGGATGTGGCGGATGATCTCCAGATCCGATGCGGACGCGGGACATCTTACTTATTATCGAGATGTTTCCAGGAAGGTTGTTAAGGAGGCAGAGGTTCTGCAAAAGGATATGCTACTGAACTAATGAATGAGCTATTCAACTGCTTTGTGGTGAAGATAATACACATATACCGACGTAATAGTCAAGGCCTATATTTCCATTAGTGGCAGCATATATGTCTTTTTCAAACTGGAACAGCATAAAGGACAGGAAGCTGGCGCAATCTAAAGGATACACGCAGGATCGCTGTGGCTAGCAAACTTGCATACCGGCCGGGTGATCACAGCTTCGAATCCCATTCGAAGTATGAGGACGTTCTATTTAATTAACCTGTGCTTCCGTATCGACAACATAAAATGGTTATCAGAAAATTTTCTGAGAAGTAAAGGCAGCCTGTGTGATACTGATCACATCCCCCATCGGGTGTTAATTGGTCTATGAAAATATGGGGTTAGTGTGGAAAGGGGACTGTTGCTTGCTCCATAGTTTAAACATTGGTGCGAGAGATGCGTATGTCTTAATTCATCTCAGGTTAGCCATTCTGAGATTGGTGTTAAATCGTCTGATCAGTTCACTCAGCTGTCTTTATTATAATATGATAGTGGCAGAGGAGAGGAAACAGGTGTATGTAACAAGCTTTAACAACTGGGCAATACAGGATAATATAAGGAACACTAACTTCATCTAAACAGAGATGATCCGAGAGTCATGATTTCCATTGTCTGTTCCAGACCAGCCACCGGAAGAAGAAAGAATCTGAATCCCAATGTCCTTGCATTGTTGTGTGTTGTTTCTTGTATGCCTGCTGTTGCTGCCCCTCCCCCCTGGTGTTCGCTAACCAGTATTTTTAACATTTATTAGCTCCATTTTCATATTGTGACTAAGCTGAGAGAATCTACGTTTTGTATATGTGTGCAAATCTGGCCAAATTTTCGCCCATGTGTTTCTAAACATATGAAATTATAAATATATGCTAACATAACTTCATGGCATATTGAAAAGTCTTCTATCTTTGAGTTTGTGTGTGTTGTGTGTGTGTGTGTGTGTTTATACAAACCAATATGTGTATGTATACAATAGCCTACGACTATCACGTCTACTTGCTTGTCCTGTGATCATGTCTTCAAATACCCATAAAGGTAGGACATATTTGCTCACTGAACCGGGTTCTTAAACTCATTCAGCTTAAATGGGTACCACGGAATCTTCTGCGAAGTAAAACCAGAGGGTTTGACACTGAACACATAACCTATCGACGGTCAATCGGTCTAAATATATGCAATTAGCATCATATGCTCAGTAGTCCCATAGACTGGGCATGATGCCTTTATTGCACTCAATAATATTGTTCCGATTTGGGGTAAAACACAAAACAAATACAAAATCATTTAAGTCATAAAGTTAACATTTACCTCATCTACACTGTAACACCAAAATACTTTGTAATTAAGTGTCAAGACTCTGGCAATTTTTTAAAAAAGCAATGAGAGCATATTTCCCTTGAAATAAACATGAATATGTACGAGTTCAGTCAGTAGTCCACATGTATAAACATGCTCTCTATCTGTAGAACGTTACTTACTGACGTGTTTCATGTATAGGAGACGCAAGCATCAACAGGATGCGCCTGAGCAACCACGTAGGTTTCAGAATAAAAATGAAATCGAAAGTATACGGATTGCGGAACCAAACGCCGCGAGAACGAAGCCAGGACAAACCTGTGACTGGACATGCAAAGCCCTCAGGTGTGTAATATAAAGCAGGCAGATTAACAAACTACTAATATTGTAGTACACATGCTGTATGCATATTCTATGTTTTGTTTACTACGTGTGTGTTTATATTCTGTTGTATATATATTATATATATATATATATATAATATATATATATATATATATATATATATATTGTGTGTGTGTGTGTGTGTGTGTGTGTGTGTGGTGTGCGTGCATATTTAATTTATCCTCAGCTGTGGCAGAATTGTTATTTTACAGTCTATGACAGTTAATAATAAAATGAGTAGTAATGTTATAAGCATGTTGACCTTGAAATTTAATTCAATCAAGTATTTTCCAATGTTAGACTATATAATTAATGTTATCAATACATCAGGTTAGACTTATCATGCTTAGTAAAGAAATAATTGAAATAAGACTGACATACTGAGAAGAGAATGTAATAATACAGATGTACGAGTTATATGAGATAAGGTCACTTCATGACCGGACATTTATTTATGCATTGAAACCAAAGAGTGGACAGTGAGTGTTGGTTTTCTCTTGATAAAGAAATTTCCTTCATCACTTTTTGGGTAGAGTTCAGTCAGTAATCTACGTCAAAAAAGAAAAGGAACATCACATGTATAAAAGTCTATGCGCCAAAAACTACATCAGACGACGAAACATTCGAGAATTTTACAATAGATTACGAGATGTACTAAACTGGTCAAAACAACGAGACATCTTTTTAATCATGGTGGATTTCAACCCGAAAATTGAAGTTGAAATAACGGGAGAAGAAACATAAGTACGAGGCCCGTTCGGTACAGACCACCTTATTTAGACAACTCCCAAGTAGACTGTCCATGATGTAGAAGTAAATAGTCTCACATACAGACACTGAACGAGAAAAATCAGAATTGCAATCAGTGAAGACAAGGCGCAGGTTGTAATAAATACTTGTAATAGAATAGAGAATCACTAGTTGCTATCTTCATGCGCAAAGGGAGGGGGGGGGGGGGCTGCGTGGTCTCGAGGTATGGTGTCCGCCTCGAGTGCTGGAGGTCTTGGGTTAACACCCCGGTAAGGACCGGGATTTATTTCACGTGGACTTCTAGTAATAAAATTTCCCCTGGTCTCTGGGTAGTGAGATCGGACGCCCGTGTGTATTGTTGCGCACATTGTATTGTTGGCAGTTGGAAATCGAAAAAGAGTAGACTAAATGCGCTGCCCGGGCAAAATTTCGACTTAAAAATCTACCCAAAGTATTGCAAGAACCTCGCCGGTGCTACGGAGTTCGTGCACTGAGCTGAGTTTCTCCAGACTCAGGTTTGAGTTAGGAGGAGAACGGAACACTTATGGGTTACACCCGTGTGCCATGATGTTGATCCATCGATTAAACTAAACTAAACTAAACTATCACTCACTAATTGCTAAGAAATGATTATTTTTGTTCAAGCAAATCAGAACATTAACAGGCCAATTCAAACCACCATTACATATAAGAAACCGCAAGGTGCAAGAGGAAACTGATGAGATGAGATAAAATGATTATTACATATAAGAAGAGATACCTTTGGCAATCCTTTAGCAATAATAAAAAATATACTAGAAAGCTGGAAGAAGTATTGTGGAGAGTTTCACAAATATACGACTAAGAACCCAGATAATATTCGTAAAAACGAAGAGAATTAAGCAAAACGTTTATTAGAGCAGATTCGATCAATGCTAAGCAATGCAAAGTCTAAGAGGAAAGGAAATTACCAAACTGTGACGATATTCTAAGTGAACTAATCCAGGTACAATGAATGTGTGATCAGCGTCCGTATCTGCAATGCATTATGTGCAAAGGTATGAAACGGCGTTTTATGGCTCAAAGCACTGAAGAGAACAGTTTACACCTCTCTCTTTCTACCAGGCAAAGTCAGCGGGCGTGCCACTTAACACATCACACATCTAGTTTCGATTTGTCTAAGAATATGGGGTTACCACTATTTGCACAATATGTCCCACGTCGTGAAAATAAGGCTTTACTACACTCAAAATTTTCTACCGGTTTGGGGGTGGGGGTGTGAATACAATTGTTGTACCTTTACCCTCTTCGTTCCTTTCTGTTTTAATTGCATCCGTCCTTTCTTCGGTTAGACCTCGTCTATAGAAGTGAATAGTCCAAACGTAGATGCCTATTAATGACCATTTGCCACACAAGCCAACCTCACCAGTTTTTGGCGCTAACCGGGCAGCTGGAATAATGGGTTTTCAGATTAGGTGGAAGAGTTCAAAATTAGCAATATAATCAGCATTTGTGACGTTGACTAATCTACGTCCCGCAACCACGGCATGACTGCTGACAACAGGCATATATGGGAGCAAGGCCACCTGTATCGCTACGAATTATAGGATTACTTACCTATCATTGTAATCTTACGTCTAATAGTCGTCTTCGGAATATGACCCACTGCGATTGTTTCACATGCATACTTTTTATTTGTTCGCATATCCTTTACAGGACATCGCTGTCAACAAGAGCATCTTTCAGTTTTGCAGTTTTTCAATTCTTGCAAGATTATGCTCAGTAGTTTGCCATTGCTTTATGAACGACAGGCTCACATACCCCGTAAGTTACCGACGCGGAGAGAACCGCTACCGATTCTAGTGCACGTCACGTTACTGACGAGAGTATACGGGATTACGGAGAAAGTCGTGTAACTCCTAGACCGGGGAGATCGGCACATGCATACTGGTACACTTTATTCTGGCTATTCAGATTGGCCACACAGACACTTATGTATGTCCCTATGTTTCTATCCCAAGTTGTTTGAAATGTCACAATTTGTTGTTTACAGACATGTACATATCAACGTATCGTGTGCTCTACATTTCATATTATTTCTATCAAATAACTAATTATATCATCACCACACAAATCAGTTAATGACTATCAGAATGTACACATCCACATCATCTTAACTGACTTGTTCACATAAATAAATCAAGATAACATGGATATCCACCAACACAATGTTGGTAGTGACTACTACAATTGTGTACCTATAATCAGCGAAACCTCGATTAACTTTAGCGACCAGGATAGCTCAATGGCTGACCACAGGCAGAAGCACAACCAGCAGGGATTTAGCGTAAGACAACTCCACATGCGATGTAAATGTGTTCTCAATTTATCTGAATCATTCTAAATTCGCGTTATACACACACACGCGCGCGCGCGCTCGCACGCGAGCACGCACACACGCACACGCACCCACAACCACACACACACCTACACACACACACACACACACACATACGAATATAGCAGAAGGTTTCTCAGAAAATACTGTAAGGCAGACGTAGCCAGAGGCCTTCGGGATCATTCATATAATGTGGAAGAACAGATACATTATCATACTCTGTAGAGAAGTGTGCTTCAGGGAATGATCAGAGCATCTGACCGACACTCAGTACTTCGAGGAAAGGCCAGACAGACACATGATCAGACTGTATCTGATGCCATTAGTTTTAGGACCTTTTCGTTGGCTGTTGAAGATAAAGGACTGATCACATATTGGAATGTCCCAACTGCTGTGATGTCGGTTCTTGACTCAACTCAGCTCAACTAAAAAAATACGTAATCATATTGACCGATACAGGATAGTGTTAAAATATATGTCCAGCAATATTTATTTAACTGTAGCAAGCCAAAGCTGGCTAAGTTGTTCTATATTCATCAACGCATAATAGTTTTTGTTTCAACAGCTGGATGAATGACCTCTCATTACTCTTTTTTTGGAGTGACTGCTTTAAAAAAAAAAGCAATCCTAATTCAATTAGTTAGTTAGTTAATTAGTTAGTTAGTTATTTAGTTAGTTAGTTAGTTAGTTAGTTAGTTAGTTAGTTAGTTAGTTAATTAGCATTTAGTCGATGTTCCAACTTCGTTCCCATTATGTTCCGTTCCTGTGCCAGTGAATATCACACAAAATGCTCATCACTGCCTAATGTGAAAAGTGGAACAGACAGGAGTCTCGGCAATCCAACAACCCGCACAGGTACACTGTGCATAATGCCGCAGCCAGAATGCCAACAGAAAAGTCATCCACGAAAATTACAGTTAATCGTCGATGGAATCAGCAGTTACCAGAAAGACTTCATTGACCCGGGTTTTCTCACATGGCTTGGTCTCTTTCCGCAGGGCGACCCGCCGAAAGCGCCGCACAAAGCACGAACTCCGTAGCTCCAGCATCGGCTCCCAGGGGTCTCCTGAAAAATGCACCAGTGAACCGAAAAGGCAAATCAGTCAATTCAGCAACAGCCGGTAGCCATTGTTCCGAGCATGCAGTTCACTGTACAAACAAAAGAGGACAGATGTAAAAACATTCCACGTGAATTTCACAGCTCACAGAGTTGCGCCACGCACTCACTCAGTAGCAGTAACTCATACAGTTTGATGACCAACCTTCTTCCTCGCGCTTTTACTTTCCTGTCAAACCTCTAGTAGTCGCGGACTGCAGAGCCAGATTAAGAATGCAATGCAATCTTGCCATTACTAGGGATTGGACCGTAGACCACAGACAAAAACAAGCGGGAACACTGGCTGCTTGCTTGTGCACTAACAACATGCTTCCTCTGTTCTATTTATCATTTCGTTCCCCACATATCCTTAGCCGTCCCTTGCAGTTTCGTCCTTGACACCAACATATTATTAATTTATGTTTATACTTGTATTCCAGACAAAGACCATTGTAATTATACTATTCAAAAGTTTACTCAATGTTTGTCAAATCCATCTCCTTTGCTAAACTAAAGCTAAAACCACACAGGCATTAGTTTAAGATTGCCACACATTTCATTTCTTGCATGCAATGCTATCATTACATTTATAACAATACGTTTCTGATGTCAATTGTTCTATTTTAATTGCGGGATTGCAATTTCGTATTGTAAAATGCTTTCAGCCGTTGTTTTGTCATAGATAGGTGAAGAAAATGAAAACCAATGTTTGCATGTCTCCTTCAAGGGTGTTCTAACAAGTAGCAGTTCAACTACAGCAGCAGCCTTGAGTTCAGAGAATCATAACTATCATAAAGACCAACATATTAGTGTCGGTAAGTAAGATACACACACACATACACGCACGCACGCACGCATATATATATATATATATATATATATATATATATATATATATATATACTATATTATATATATATATATATATATATATATATATATATATATATATATATATATAATCAAAACACTATATGTATTTCCTTAGTGAATTTAAAAACCAACGGCATACATAAACCATTGTTCCGCCTCACACGCAAGTGATCCGGAGTTCGTTCCCCGTCCAGTCAGGAATATGCACTTCTAATGAGCTTAAAGGAGAACGGAACTCGAGTGCTTCCAATTTGAAGTGGATAAGGTTTGTACCCGAATACAATAAGCGTTGCCAGTAGTGGGTTGTGCTGAATATTCACAACACAAATCCCGAAGCAACGAAATAATTCAATAAATAAGAACAGAAAATAGAAAACAGAGAAGATTTCAAGCTCTTCCTTGACGCCTTTAGTTTTCCATACATCAGAACATAATTACAGCAAACATAGCGGCATTGAAACATTATATAACTTTATTTCATTTTGTAGTTGCTTCGTGTAATGACTCTCATATGTTATATTATTAAACTAGTCATGTAAATACACGTTGAAATATTCATGTGTTAAGCATATAGATGATCTTTATAATAATGCTTCTTTAATCTGTCTTGTCTATTCTTTAAACAGGCAACGTTTATGAAATTCCAATAAATGCATCTGCATTGAAAGAGACAGCAAAACAGTCGATATCTGAAGACCACACGCCATATGTAAATCAAACTTTAACTAAACATTGTGGTAGCATATATGATACTGGTAATAATCCGTATGAAGATATAAATGACCTATAGTTGACACGGAATGTCCTCCTGCATATGCAATCAATAACAAAGCTGCTACCGCCTCAGATGCAGCCGATAAATTGCATATTTTAAAATCTATTCGTCAATATATATGATATTCCTCCAAGCCACTGTCTCAATTCCTCCAACATAATTTTTCTTGGTTTACTTTGCTTCTTTTCCCATTGGTCTTTCCAACTGTCACGATGTTTTCCAATGCCTCGTTTCTCATCACAGGACAAAAGAAAGATGTTTGTCTCTTTCTTATTGCTGTATATAATGTTACAGTTTCATTAGCCTATTTCAGGCAATCGTTGTTAGTTACTCTGGCAGTCAACGGTACTCGCAACATTCGTCATAGGAATCATATATGTGTTGTTTCTAAGTTCTTCCTAATTTTCTCACTTACATTCCCAGATTCACTAACATACAGTAAAATAGGTTCTAATAAGGATTTCAGCACTCGGTTTCTTACATTAAATGACAGTGACTTACCGCATGATATATTTTTCATTTTCTGAAATGCATCTTGCCATTGCATTTTCTGTTCTTAATCTACGTTGGGCTTCTTCCATCTGATGTTTTAATTGTCCCTGGTAATTAAATTTATTCACTTGGTTATTCATGTTCCTTTCTATCGTTATTTGATATTTTGGTATATATCGTGGGACGAAACCGGCCTGGTTCTCGGTGGTTGCCCATACATTTTCATTGGGTTCGTGATTATCCTCTGTCTTCCCTTTGACTAGATCGTCCCCAGGATGGTTCACGGATGACACTACCCATATGACGACTGTGGACACAAGAAGACACCTAACTGACTATAATAGAACAACCTTTTAAAAGGCAAATCTAAAATCTTTATTGGAGATTCTGACTTGATTACACAGATGAACAAACCAACAGACAGACATACATCAATGAACAGTCAATTGGGTGAGAGTAGTCTGATTGAGATTCTCATCCTCCCACCTAGGTATGTCAGTGTAGTATTGAATGTCAGTGTGTAGAACTAGGATGGTAGAACACCATGAAGTTGCCTCTGCTGAATGGAAGGAAGCACGCAACCATTGTGAGTGTCTACGCACCAACTATGACCAACGAAGATGATGTCAAGAATAAGTTCTATGAGGACCTGCACAATGTATTAACATCTGTTCCCAAAGGAGACAAACTTATACTCCTTGGGGATTTCAATGCCAGAGTAGGCACGGAAACCACCTCTTGGAGTGGCATTATTGGAAAGCATGGAGTCGGAAATTGTAACACCAATGGACTCCGCCTCCTTCAGACATGTGCCGAACATGATCTCCTGATTAACAACACAATTTTCCGTCTCCCCATGAGAAATAGGACATCGTGGATGCACCCTCGCTCGAAACACTGGCACCTCATTGACTATGTAATCGTCAGGAGGAGTGACAGACAAGACGTTCGAGTGACAAAATCCATGTGTGGTGCCGAATGTTGGACAGACCATCGTCTCATTGTCTCGAAAATGAACATCCACATCAGGCCACCACGGCGTCCTCAAGGGGCAAAAATGCAAACAAAGCTAAATGTCACCCGCCTAAACAGCAAGAAAATGCAGCAGTCGTTTGAAAATATGCTGGAAGACCGCCTCAAGCCCAGTGCTGAAGCAAAACAGGATACAGAAACAGAATGGAGAGCCCTAAAGGACACGATTTACAACACTGCTATGGAAATCCTGGGTCCAGCACCCCGAAAGCATAAAGACTGGTTTGATGAAAATTCCGAAGACATCAACCAATTGCTGGCCGAGAAACATCTTCTCCTCAAGGCACATTTGAATGACCCAAAGTCAACATCAAAAAAAGATGCTTTCAAGAACATTCAGAGAGTAGTGCAGCAGAAACTTCGGCACATGCGGGACTCCTGGCTGAGCAGCAAAGCTGATGAAATTCAGGGCTTTGCTGACAGACACGATATGAAAAACTTCTACGACTCACTGAAAGCGGTCTATGGTCCTTCATCACCAGGCATAGTTCCCCTCCTCAGTGCAGACGGGGGAACATTGGTCACCGATAAGAAAGAAATCCTCCAACGCTGGGCAGAGCATTTCAGCAAAATCTTAAATGCAACTTCCTTCTTCGATGATGAAACCATCAATTGCCTTCCTCAAGTTCCCACCAATGAGACTCTTGATGACCTGCCAACCATAGTGGAAATAAACAAAGCCATCCAGCAACTCTCCAGCGGCAAGGCACCTGGTCCTGACTCCATCCCAGCAGAGATATACAAGGCAGGTGGGCCGGTCCTAACAGAGCAGCTTCACCGAGTCTTCACAAACATATGGATGAACGAGACCATGCCACAAGATTTTAAGGACGCGTCAATAGTCCACCTTTACAAACGTAAAGGAAACCGCCAATCCTGTGACAACCACCGAGGCATCTCCTTGCTTTCAATTGCAGGGAAGATACTCGCCAGAACTCTTCTCAATTGCCTCACAGCCCATCTCGATCAAGGTCTTCTTCCTGAGAGTCAATGTGGCTTCAGAAAAGAACGTGGAACTGTTGACATGATTTTCGCTGCTTGCAGCTGCAAGAGAAATGTCAGGAACAGAACTGCGAAATGTTCTCCACTTTCATTGACCTTACCAAGGCTTTTGATACAGTCAGCAGAGAAGGACTGTGGAAGATTATGGCAAAATATGGCTGTTCACGAAATATTGTCCAAATAGTGCGGCTATTTCATGACGGCATGCAGGCAAGAGTACAGGAAAATGGTGAGCTGTCTGAACCCTTTCCTGTCACCAATGGAGTGAAGCAAGGATGTGTCCTGGCACCAACACTGTTCAGCCTCATGTTTTCAGCCATGTTGATGAATGCCTTCGAGAACGACGACATTGGAATAGACATCAACTACCGTATGGATGGAAAGTTATTCAATCTCAGAAGGCTGAAAGCTAAAACCAAAATTAACAGTGGCACCGTCAGAGAGCTCCTGTTTGCTGATGATTGCGCTCTATACGCCAACTCAGAGGCGGACATGCAACATAATGTTTCAGCTTTCTCACATGCCTGTGCCAACTTTGGGCTCAATATCAACTTGGAGAAGACTGTAGTTATGTACCAGCCAGCTCCAGGGAATAATCACACTGTGCCGAATATCAAAGTGAATGATCATAGACTAAGTGTTGTGGACAAATTTACCTATCTTGGCAGCACCGTGTCACAAGCTGCCACAATCGATGATGAAGTGAATGCAAGAATCTCCAAGGCCAGTGCAGCCTTTGGCAGACTGTACAAGAATGTATGGGACAGAACTGGAATAAGCCTGCAAACAAAGCTAAAAGTCTACAAAGCAGTTGTATTATCCACACTGCTATATGCTTGTGAAACCTGGACTGTTTATCAGCGACACGCTAGGAAATTAAACCACTTCCACACAGTCTGCCTAAGGAAGCTACTGAAGATTAAATGGCAAGACAAGATTCCAGACACTGAAGTCCTAGAAAGAGCATCCATACCCAGTATCCACACTCTACTGATGAAGAATCAGATTCGCTGGGCTGGTCACTTGACTCGCATGCCAGATCACAGGCTCCCTAAACGAATTTTTTACAGCGAACTGCGTTGTGGTAAACGCTCCCAAGGTGGCCAGAGGAAACGTTTTAAAGACACTCTGAAAACTTCACTGAATGCTTTTGGAATTCATCATGACACCTGGGAGGCTGCAGCCAGAGACCGAAATTCGTGGCGTGCATCATTGCGCAAAGGTGCAGTTATATGTGAGGCAACCAGGACTGCAAGAGCTGTGAAGAAAAGGCAGGACAGAAAAACCACTGCAGGAAATCCTCCTCCAGAGACGTCAAGCATTATTTGTCCACATTGTCAAAGAACATTTCGAGCCAAAATAGGCCTTATCAGCCATCTTAGAACCCACGGCTCCACACCTTCAACCCCACTGGATGAAATGAATGGTCATCATCATTCTTGATGGACAAACAACAATAGTAGAACTAGGTGGTAAGACACATTCACCTTATCCTGTATGATGCCTCCTGGAGCTTCGGAATTTGACCAAGTAAAGTTCAATATCCACTAGTCACTTGGCTTTTAGCACCATCGAAAGTCACAGCACACAGGCCACTGCAAATAGGCACTCAGGAATCAGTCATGCGTCAACAGCACACAACAACGGGCACTCGATCACAGGAACATCAACCAGTAACAATAAAGGGCACTCGCCCACAGCAACATCCAAAGGTTCCTGAAAGCAAGAACAAGCCAGGTGTACCCATCCATCACACTCTTGCACAATACACACAACATCAACATGCCACACTGACTCCATCTATTGTGGTCAGTTCCTCCAGCTCAGACCACAAAAGTATTATGTCTGACTTTCCAGACATGTCTCACCGACGGGTTAAGTTACGACTCCTGGCAATCTCAACGTAAGTCAGTAGCTTTCCAGCCACAAGTCTCATACCTAATTGATAGTAGATATGATGAAATGTTCCTACATAGGATGGCAGAAATCCATACCTCCTATGAAAATCATCAAGTGTTATGGCCTGGATCATCCTTCCTAATCACCATTTTGTCTCATCAGGAAAGTAGCTAAGCATATTAGGATACCTCAGGTCAGTACTCTATTACACCTCCAAGGTTAATGGAAGATACTCAAGCTACATTGATAACTAACCTGAAATACTGAATGAAAGACTAAGACAAACAACAGAAGAGTTTGGTGTCGTTGTGTTTGTCGCTTTCCACCCTTCTGCCTCGGATAACTAGATTTCTGTTATGTGTGGGTGTATGAATATATAGACACGCATCACAGGAATAATTCCTTTGTCTGCCTAGGAATTGTGTCGAATCACACATCCCAAACAATCTGGTTCCGATGAAAGTATAGAGACAATAGAAAGATAGACCTGCATGACAAAGTATTCCCTTCTCAGTAAGGGAAATGTAGAGTCACACAACACTGATGAAATATCCACGCGATACATGAGTGAGTGTTTCCCCACCGTTATACTGGCCCATGGTTCAATCCCTAGTAGGTGTGAAGATATCTTTCCCCCTTCTGACTAAGCCCAGTTAAATAACAACAGGCACATAGGTGATAATAACTTCCCAGCTTATAGCCTCCTACATATTTGGGTTTCACCGAAATGAGAATTGCAAGTGGTTCTTGCTCGTCACAGGAGTGCTTGACAAGTACTGGTTTCAACCACGAGACATGATGATGATCGAAACATACTAATGTCAACATATTCATTAAGGGAATCAAATTAAAGCTCTGTTCAAGAGAAAGTTCTCTGTCCGAACAAGAATTCCCCAAAATACTTCATTGTCGAGATAGGGCATCGAATGCATTGTTAATTTGCTTCAACCAGACTGATCCACTGAGCTGGCCCGTGCAATACATTCCGCCATGTCTGTTAAACACCTAATCTAGGTCATAGTACACACACAGGCTTGCTACACAGCTAGAATGCCTGGTAGAGACACAACTACCAGCGCAACTGGCCGGCCTGGTTGATAATTAACCCACAACTCTAATACAACCTTTAGTTAAGCGACGTCAAGTATGCAAGTGTTTTACCTTTAAGACCTAGGAACAACTATGCAACAGACATCGATCCGATAGATTCATCAAGCTCTGGTCTCTAGGTTCCCTCTGGAGCCCCAAAAATACAACATGATACAGCTGGTCAAAGACACGGCCCATCGTCTCAAGGACAACAATGCCACCACTGCAGATCAATCTCTATAAGAGTTGCACAGATTACAGCTGGCTGACACGGCCGTGAAAGGATAGCTACAACAACACCATTAGCTCTGGAACATTCTCCGTCTCCCCGTGATGTCAGTTATACAGCTGGCCATATAAGCGGCCTCCTTTCTTGATGACTGTCTACCGAATGGCTTCTTCGTGTCAGGTCTGGAAGAACACACTCCCGGAATCTGCCGAAAAGCTTCGAGCACTACCCCACGAAAGTGAAGGCAACTCCGCAATCCCCGAGTTTTAACAGAGTGTGCGATTTACAACAGAAAAGATCAAAGCACACTCAGAGAATTGAGTTATGATTCTCGGGACCCGTGAAGTTCATAACAATCCCGATACACAACATCTCAAGGACACAGAAGACGGTCCCAACTCCTTCACTCGGAATTCCCCCTCTCACAAGCCATTAAATGTGGCCTAGCCACCCAGACGGGGTGGGGCGGAGTTGGTACTGTGTTGTCCCGTCTGAGACGCACTTGCGTTTCGCGACAGTGTCACTTTTTTTCTTTGTTATAACCATCGTTTTTGTTTTGTTTATATTCAAGGAGTCCCGTTATTGCACTCTTTGTTATTTAATGTCTAACCGTTGCTGCAGACCGTTAGCACTTTCAGGCATCAATACTGCATCATCTGCACAGCATAGATTGTGTATATTATAACCTCCGATTAGTATTCCTGCATTCTCTTTGATCTCTCTTATTACTACTTCGCTATAGAAAGAAAAGTGTTCCGGCGATACAATACATTCCTATCGTATTCCTTGTTGTATCTGTTATAAGCCATTATAATTTCTGCTATTTTATTCCAGTAAATATTTTTTTAATTATTATTTTGAGATCTTCCCCATCAATATTGATATCTTCGAACATTTTAATTAATTCATTATGTTTTACTTTCTCAAATGCCCTGGTATAATTTATAAAGAAAAGATATATGTCTTGTTGTGTATCTATTGATCTTTCATTGGAATTCATAATATGTATATTGCATTGTTTGCATCTTTTCTTTCATAAATCCACACTGTTCTTTGTCAATTTTCATTTTTATTGTCCTTCTAGTTCTTCTCATTATAATTCTGAGAAGAAGTTAAGTGACATTGTTTTTGAGGTTAATTCTACGAAAATCTTCGCATTTAATTGCTCCTGGTCTTTCTGGTAGAGCTATAAATACATATTTCAGCATTGCAATAGGTATATATCCACTGTTGAAAATATCATTCAACATGTTGGTTAATATTTATATTCCAAATTATTCCAGTACTTTTAATTCTTCATCAGCGACTTATTCTTTTAGAATAGGATGACCATTAAGTTCCATCCATCATGTGTCATGCCGGTAATCGTGAGGGGGGGGGGGGGGGGGGTGTCATGTTCTGCCATCTCACTCGATCACCAGAGTCGTGCATCAGCTCGGTATTTCTTTCTCGACCGTGCCATGTGGCCAAGCCATACAGGTATTTAATTCTTGGTTTCCCCTTGGTTTGTTCCTTCGATCTTGCCAGTTGCCACCAAGTTCTCTAATTCATTTCTTCTCATAACATTCCCAAAAAATGTTGACTGTCTAGGTCTAATGTCACTAATCAGTTTATGATCTTCATTTGTTTGTTGAAGACCTTGTTCATTGGTCTTTCTGGCTGTCCATGGTATTTTTTGCATTTTCCTCAGAAACCACGTTTCCACAACCATCAGATGTTTTTCAGCTTGTCTGCTCATTGTCCACGCTTCACATCCATATAACAGTATAGTTTCTATGTAGCAATTCAACACTCTTTTCCTCGTTTCGATTGATATCTTTTTATTGGTCAGTATGCTTTTCATCTTGCAAAAGGCTACCTTCGCCATGGCAATTCTTGTTCTAATCTCCTCAAGGCATCTCCCATCAGATGTTATGACTGTTCCGAGTTAGTTGCGCCGATTCACTTGTTTAAGAATATACCCATTTACTTGTATATTACATTGTGGTATTTCTTCCTTCCCATAGACAAAGTAACTTTAAGTTACTTTCCTCTTTTAATTCTTCCCTTTCTGAAACATTTAATTCTCTTATATACTCAGTCCACTTCTTTATTATAACAGTTTCCTCCAGTAATATATTTCTATATTTTTTTTCTAACACCCCGTGCTTGCTAATTTTCTTCCCCGTGAGCTCAATGATTTGTCAGTCCATATTGTGTGTATTTTTAATAGAATTTAATTCAATGTTCTTGCGCTGCTCGTCTACTAAACTTTCGTTTACCTATACACATTTATCTCTTATTTATTTCTTTATTGTATCATGCTCGTGTCATTTTTACTTTGTTTTCTTTTTTCAGTTAGATCTAAAATTGCATCTGTCATATGATATTAATTAGTAATAAGTATGTAGTCAATTTAAAGTACAGTATTTTCTTATCAGGCCGTATCCATGTGTTAAAGTCGTCAGTTATGGTGTTTAAACCAGGTATTGGCAGTTATCACATTTATATTTGCCCATTGCATCAGTTTTTCTCTAATGGCTTGCTTCTAAATCATATTTCTCCACTCCATTTACCCTTATCCTACTATTGCTTTACAATCTCCAAGTATTATCACGAATTCTTGTAATTTGATATGATATATCGCTATAGAACAGTGGTTCTCAACCTGTGGGGAATTCCCCCCCTTGGGGGGAATTTTGGGGTTTCCAGGGGTGGGGGTGGGATGGGGGGGGGGGGGGAATGAAGGTTATTTCAAGATCGCGTTAATACAAGAACCGATTACTTGATCTTCTTTTTAACTTCATACTTTACGGTTCTGTCCGTCTCTCCCTTCTAAAATTCATTTTATAAAGTAAGTAGACCCACAAATCACGTTTTATGCGGACGTCTAGACTTGTTTTAGTATGTGCTTCCATTATTACGTATACTGTGTAGGGGCAGGAGGGTGGGGGAATTTTTAGGTAGGAAATACGAAAGGGGGGGGGGTGGCGTTCTGAAAATATGGTGAAGGGGGGCACGGCCCAAAAAAGGTTGAGAACCACTGCTGTAGTAGATGGGTACAGGATGTGGCGGATGATCTCAAGATGGGTGTATCGGTCGCAGGACATCTTGCTTATGATCAAGACGTCTTCCGGAAATTTGTTATGGGAGCGAGGTTCTGCAAAGCGCATGTTAATGAATTAATGAATATCGCTATATCGACTTCATTATAAATTTGTTGATTTTTTTCATTATTGTTGGTACGTATACTTGTATAATATATACATATATATTAGTATATATGTTTAAGCCCTAATCGCATCCTTAGTTAGAACGTTTGAACGTTAAATTAACTCTGTCGGTCCCAGTCAGCTGATTTATTAACCCACTCTAGTCTGGTTATTATTGTAACTGATGACCTAGAAAGCTATTACTAAATTGCATTATATACTAGAAAATTAATCAATTTACTTCCTATAACCCAGGAATTTCATGTATTGTCATTATCCTTGTGTACCATGACAATAAGCTTGGGACGTTATTATTGTCATCGCACACGGTTACCAAAGTCTTGAATAAGGTCTGCGTTTTTGGCCCTATAACTCAGTGTGACCAAGTTATCTTGCTACTTATCGCTCTGCCCTCCCTTAACTCTTTTCCATCAATTTTTCTAGCTGTCTCTAAGTTTTCTAGTTGTTTTCCCTAAACATACCGTGTCTAAAAAACTGCTATGTCTACATATATTGTCACCACTCAATTTATGGTTTTCACTTGTTTCTTGTTGGTCTTGCTCGTTGGTGTTTCTGTCTGCTCATGCTATCCTGTCCATTTTCCTCATACACAACATCTTTTTCTTCATATCCTATTTACAGGACATTGCAGTCAACACCAGCACTTTTCAGGCGCTGTTGATGCCTTGGCACGTTTTACGTTCAGTAGTTTGCCATTGCTTTCTGAACGACCGGCTCACATACTTTTCCGTAAGAAACCAACGCGACGCGATCCGCTACCTAATCTCGCACAGCTGTGTTTCGTACGTGTGTATACAGGATTACGAACAGCGTCCTTAACCTCTTCACCAGGGAGACGGTACACACAAGATCACTTCAACTATAATTATATTTCTCTATTTCGTTGTGTATTGCCACTGTTTCAAATGCATATAACAGACTTGACTTGAGCTAAGCGCCAACATCACTGCACTCAGGATATTCCCATATGCGCTCCGTCCCTTCGTTCAACAGCCAGCGAAGAGTCACTCTACTAAGCGTTTCCACCGCTATCTGATTGAAAGTTTTCCTAGTCTTCCCTCTGAGTGTTGTGAGTCTACCAGAACCCCTACCAATCCCCCGCAAACTCATCCTTTCCACATGCGGGTTCTCAATCTGTTCCTCTATCTTCCCCACCTAGTCCAACAGGCGCACGACCACCTCTCCCTTGTCCATAGGCAATCGACCACCAAGAGGTTGGTTCATTACCTGCCAGCCTATTACCCTGTTCATTCTCCTATATAATCAGCGTCAACCTGTACGACTTTATGCCAGCTTGAAACAAGTTCACGTTCGCTTTAACTACACCAGGTTTTGTCCAGCTCACGCAGCCATTATTTTAACTGCATGGATCACATCACCAAACCTTACCACATGTAGTGCGTTTTTAAGTGGAGCCAATCGATGAAACTCAGACAGAGCCAGATCGGGGCTATAGCGTGGATGACGGAGTACAGTCCAGCCCAATTTGGCTATTGCTACCCGTGTTTTCTAACATGTATGTGGGTGTGCATTGTCGTGTTGGGTCAACAGTTCTATTGGATTCTTGTTAGGCAGAACTATGCCTAACTGCTTATTGAGTTTTGTTAGTGGTTTGATATAAGCTTCTCATTTCATAGCATCACTTCCACAAGAATCACACCACCAAATTCCCCCCAAAAGACAATAATGATAACGTTTCATGTTGATGGAGTTTTCTGAATGTCTTGCTTGTTCGTGATTGTAGAAGATGCCACTGCAATGACTGCATTTTCATCTCAAATCCAAAATCATGCGCCCAGGTTTCCTCACGCATAACGATCTTTCACATAAAGATCTCTCCCTTAGCATCGAATCGTTCCATCATTTCAGAACAAATTGTTTTACTCTGAAATATGTGCTCATTTGTGAATCTTCGTAGAACACATGTTTCGTCATCCTTTGAAACTGTGAGGGTTTCAACAATTTTAATCGCACTTCCCTTACTGACTGACAGCTGTTGACATGTAATACGCCTACCTTCACGAAGTATAGCAACAGTGCGGTTCAACATGTCTTGGCTGCTAGGAGTGCTAAAATGTCCAGACCGCGAAAGATCATCCAGCTCCGTCTCTTCACTTTCAAAAGCTTTAACTCTCGGAGTTCAGCCACTGAAGATATTCATATAGAATGTGCAAATTTCACACACAGAACACACACGTTTATGGATGTTCACTACAGTTTATTTTTCGGCAGCTATGCGCTGTTTTTAACGCAAGTTGTTCATATACGCCAAGAGGAAGACCAAGAAGAGGAAGAATAAGAATAATACGAAGAAGAAGTAGAAGAAGAATGGTAATCGAGGTAGCAGACAGTCTATGATTCTTGCTTGTCGTCCCATTTGTTCTGTTTTCGAATCCGACTCGAAACGGGGTGCTTTCTAGAATTGACCTATAGATACAGGTCAATTAAACCATAAAATGGGTACCTGGAAATCTGTGAGAATGTAGACGCTGATAGTCTAATATTGACCACATCATCCTCCGGATATACACTGTTCTGTAGCTCCCCATACCCAGCACATCTCAGGTCGTGGAAAAGGGATCTTTACAGTATCCCAGTTTGTACAGTTGTACCGGGTGTATTTTTAATGAATGTGTGGTTTTTGTAAATATTGCCGATCCTAGTTTTGTATTTACCTTTTATTTTGCATGCACTCCACAGAGAGTGAATACAAAACTTAGAACGGCAATATTTTTAAACACCTTAAATTCATTAAAAATACACCCTATATTTGTGAGCAAGGTGAAGACAGAGATGTAAATAGGAGGGTGATTCGAATTAATACCTTAAGTGCGTGCGTGTGTGCGTGTGTGTGTGTGTGTGTGTGGGGGGGTGTGGGGTGGGGGGGGGGGGGTGAATATATTATGAAAAAGTATAGAACAAATGTATCATTTTTCGATGTAGTCACCACTTCGTTCAATGCAAGTCCTCCGGG
This sequence comes from Cepaea nemoralis, assembly GCA_014155875.1. Lineage (NCBI taxonomy): Eukaryota > Metazoa > Mollusca > Gastropoda > Stylommatophora > Helicidae > Cepaea > Cepaea nemoralis. Next base: position 65,301 of record JACEFZ010019268.1, read on the forward strand.
GCCGTTAAAATGTTTGGATTCCTGTAGAAAAAAGTTCTCTTGGACGCGTGTGATCTTCATTGTTTTGTTTTTTTTCTTTGGAACTTCCTACTCCACTCATATATTTGCAGAACTGACAGGCATGTATCGCTATAATGGACCTTCATTCGCTGATGAATTTTTACATTTTATATATTTTCACCACTTCACTCGTAAAATAAAACGGATAACAGAACGCTGCTCCTCTTTGCTGCATGTCAAATGTAGGCAGCCATCATTAAATTGTTCTCATGATGCACCGTATTCGTCTGCACGTAATGTCACCTGCTCAACAGTCGTGGCATCCTTGATAACAATATTGACAGGTTACAAGACAATGGCATGGTTATTGTAATTTCTATCAAGCATTTAAAATTGTCATTTGAAGCCCTCTCGTATATAGATGGCTTGGCCACATGGCGATTCGTGACAAAAGCACAGATCTGATTCACTATTATGGTGATTGTGTGTGAAACATGACCGCCCAACCTTATAGACATGACACATCCATCATGACAATAATGATATGTGAGCCATCACTTTCACTGCATACATATACTTGTATAAGGACTTTAGTCCCTTGCCATACAGATGATTATCTACAGTTGTGCTTGACGTTCTTGAATAGTGGCTTATTGCGCAAATAGAAACATCGCTGTAAACACATTACGCATCAACAACAAAACAGGAAACCGGAACTAGGCAATATATCAAAAGAGAACACCGGAACAAGCAATACAACAGGACAGCATTAAGCTAACAAGTGCTGATGTGGTGTAACATGAAGAATTGAGGAGCCTGGCTAGTTTAGTGGCTAGCCTAGACATTAGCTTACCAAACGGCGGACATGCGTTCGACCCGCAGATGGCGAATTTTTTTTTTTTTTAAATTGACTAGGTTTCCAGGTTGATCCAGCTTAAAATCGGTACCAATAACATCCACGGAACTAAATGGGTCCGTCGTGATACTGACCACATAACCCACCGAGTGCCTATTGGTCTATAAGTATATGAGTCTAGCACCATACGCCCTTTTGACGTGTAAAATGGTTCTTCACTTTTTTTTTGTCGTAAATGAAGAAGCGGAAAAGAAAGAATAATTACTGCCAAAGCTGATAAATGGAATGGCAGTTTTTAACTCCTTGTCTATGTTGCATACCATCTGGAGTATATAACCCATTCTGACAATGAAGTTACTGTTTAACTTGCTCTAAACCAGTTAGTTTTTGTGAAATGTGTATGCCCAGTGCAGTTGCCAACAAATTATGGGTCTTTAATTGGTTTAAACAGATTGTGAACATTAAACGTTTTAGTTTTAGTAATTTGTTTACTAGTTGTTTGTTTATTAGCTTTAGTTCATGTTGTGCGATTTATGCAGTATGTACCTGACGAGATGCAGCGAAATATGCCAGCCAATAAATCGTGCAATATATTGTTTGTGTCTTCGTTACTTAAGTTTTAGTAATTGCCAATGTGCTTCTGACAAGTAATTAAATGAACAGGGCCTGAGATCGTGATTAACAGTATCCAGTTATGATAATGTATAAACTTAACCCAATGTCTGGAGGAAAGGTTATATCAGATGGTAAACAATATTTTACAGTTGGTCCAAGCAAAATATATTCACGAATCTGTAAATCAAAGGTACATATCTACACTGTACTGTGCTTTTTTTCTATAATTGTTATGTTAAATATGTTGTCACATGTGTCACTATTTCGTATAAAACCAGCTTGTGCCACTTTCTTCCTGTTTTTATACGAAACGTTTTATCTTTATTTCACTTAAAAGTTTGCTTGCGTTACTTATCAAAGAAACTGTTCTGTAATTTCTACACAAACTGATGTTTTCCATTTTTCTCCTCTATTTCTTTGGTCATATTCCTGTTTCACATATCTTGTTACATAACGCGTGATACAGTTTTACACTTCCTTCTTCTCAGGTTTGACTAAACTCTGCAGTGATGTTATCACATCTCGGCGATTTCCCGGTTATAAAGTTGTATAATATCCTTTCAACTTCATCAAGTGTTGGTTCCGTCTGCAAACAACATTTGCGCCCCGAGTGGGGAAACGTCCCAACCATATGATTAAATTCACACACACACACACACACACACACACACACACACACAGATATATATATATATATATATATATATATATATATATATATATATATATATATATATATATATATATATATATATATAAGTAGACACCTTGCAGTCTTGACAGACCAAAGTATGTGAGTGAAATGTGGCCAATATTCCAACACAATGTCTGGGCAGAGCTTCAGAGATCATGTGATGCCCAAACGACATGATTCCCTCCCTCGGCCTAGTCTTGTGTATTCCAGAGGAATGGGTAACCAATACGTCTGGCACAAGGTAGGCTGCAGACGCTGGCGGCTCAGCGTCAATCCACCGAGACCTCACCACCACGAGCCGGTGGCGAGTTATGGCCAGACCCTGACATCCAAGGGACCCGGCTTAGAGGCGTTCAGCCATGTCCCACAGGTGAGGGCCTTGTACGTGCCCGGACCATGAGGGCGCGCACATCTGTCATCACAAGTGTCCGGACCTGTGGAAAGCGTGCACTATCGTCAGACTCCCCGCCTGACTTATAGCGGTCCCCGCGACCAGCGGGAATAGGCCCGCCATAGCTACCGCAGGAGATATTTCCTGTCTGTTTGCAAGCAAATCTCCCATACTTCCACTGTGCGGATCTCGCGACCAGCGAGAATAGGCCCGCCGGAGATTATGCTCCTTAGCTCTAGAATTGCCACAGTTATCCAAGTAGGATCGTGTCATCATACACATATATATATATATATATATATATATATATATATATTAGAGAGAGAGAGAGAGAGAGAGAAAGAGAGAGAGAGAGAGAGAACACACTCACAACACACATCTGACACACAACGCACACATACAACTATGGTGTCTGTCAATCAAGAATGATGATGACCATTCATTGCATCCAGGGTGGTTGAAAGTTTGGAGCCGTGAGTTCTGAGATGGCTAATAAAGCTTTGTTGACGGGCTACTGCTGCGGTTGACTAAGCACGGCCCGGCAGTAACAGTGTTAGGGACTGATGACCCCTAACGCTGTATAAACCTCATTATCAACAAATAAACTATAGAAAGACAAACTAAAGAAATATACCCCCAGAATCCTGCGAGAGCGGGGGCGGAAGATGGATTCATTGGCGACCACACGGATACGATTCGGACCGTCCAACCGACCATGAGCTCAGAACAACGACCGGTCTGGCCATGTGTTTGTGGTAGGAACTTCCAGTCCTACAAGGGAATGAGAATTCATGCTGGAAAGAAGAAGTGCGAGAGTGTGTCACAGGAGGTGCGACAGCGCAGCCCTGAAAGGGATGAAAGCCCTGGAAAGGATGATGAGACGCGAGAGGATATCAGTCAGGGCGTACCCCACAGAGCTGATAATTATCCTCAAGTTAATGTCACACGTGACGATGTCACTTGTGACGGTGCCACATGTGATGTACCCGCGCACCCTTCCGGAAGGGTAAAGATCAAGTTCCCGAGTGCCAACAGGAAGGAAGAGTAGGCGTCACTAGACGCAACTTTGTCCCGTGTTTTAGACGAAGAACTATATATGCACACGGTCCGATGCTCAGCGAAGGGGTGAACACGCCACCGCTGAAGGCCTTCATGGACGATACGACAATCCTGACACCGAAGGAGAGCGACGCTCGCAGCACTCTCCTCAGGCTGGACGACCTGATTCGCTGGTGCAGGAAATCGAGCCAAAGAAATCGAGAAGCCTGTCGATCATGAAGGGTAAGGCTGTGGAAAGGAGGTTCTCGGTATCCGGACAGGCGATTCTCACGGTGATGGAGGAACCTGTGAAGAGTCTCTTTCGTGTGTACGACTCAATCCTGACGGACAGGAACGCGGTGGTGGAGATACAGACAATGCTGACGAACGGCTTGAATACCATCGATAAGACCAGGCTGATAGGCAAGTTCAATATCTGGGTGCTCCAGTTTATGCTTATACCGAAACTCCTGTGGCCGCTGCTGATATATCATATCGGCGTGACCACGGTGAGCGCCATGGAGAGCAAGACAAGCAGATACATGAGAAAGTGGCTTAGAGTACCCACTTGCCTCACGACTGGCGCATTGTATTGCAAGCAGAGCAAGCTCGTCCTCCCGTTCCGGTCCCTCATGGAAGAGTTTAAGGTTGGAAAAGCCAGACTCGCGATGATGCTGCGCGAGTCTCCAGACATAACGGTTAGCGCTTCAGTCCCCGCCTTGAGGACGGGACGGAAGTGGAAAGTCGTCATCGCAGTAGAACAAGCCCAGGCCACACTCCAGCTGAAGGAGGTAATGGGCCACAACCAGCTTGGCAAGCATAGTTTTGGATTTCTAGCGAACGATAAAATGTGGTCAGATGCGAATGCAAAGAAACGCAGGGACCTGGTGGTCAAGGAGATCCGCAAGGGGGAAGATGACGAAAGAGTCCGCAAAGCTGCCCAACAGGCACAGCAAGCGCAGTGGATGTCATGGGAATCGGTAGTGCAAAGATCCATTACGTGGAATGAGATCTAGCGCATGGCACCACTGCGTCTAAGTTTCGTCATCCGATCCCTCTACGATGTCCTGCCATCAGGTGCAAACTTGGCGACGTGAGGGTTAATCACCGACCCGTTCTGTCCCCTCTATAAGAAAGCCCAGATAGTCCAGATAGCGGAACACGTGCTTTCTGGGTGTAAGGTCACCCTGTCCCAAGGGCGGTTCACGTGGCGGCATAACAAAGTCATGACCGAGTTGGCCGCCATAGTGGACGCAGCACGAATGAAGGCTAACAAAGAGGGGAACAGACCGAAGCCGATGGAAATTTCCTTCGTCCGAGCAGGACGCAATAATGGGAAAGCTGACGACTTGCCGCTTGCTACCGTCCTCGACGACGCGAGGGACTGGTAAATGACCGTAGACCTAACAGACCATGGCAAATACCCTGAGATAATCCGACGGTTTGGCCTGCGACCTGACATTGTGCCTAGCTCCTCGTCAGCCAAGCAGCTAACGCTGATTGAGCTGACTGTCCCGTACGAATCGAATATTGAGGAGCAGCACCTGTACAAGACAGAGAAGTACAATGACATGGTCGCGAGTCTCAGACGGGAGGGTTACACCGCCAGGCTGTTCGCCTGTCGAGGTAGGCGCGCGAGGTCTTGTCTCCTACTCCGTGTTTGATATGCTGAAAAGACTGGGCATTAAAGGAAAAGCAAGGGCACGGGCCCAAAAACAACTGTCTGAGGCAGCTGAAAAAACCTCGTGCTGGCTGTGGAATTGCCGCAACCTAAACTGGAATGAGTCTCGGCACTAGTATGGTTGAAAGCGGTAACTGCACTACAAACAATTTCACAATCAAAACCACGAACTTTACAAACGTCTCGTGTCAGCTTTTCAGCCTTTCCTTCGACGTGGGGGTGAGTCCCAGTGCAGTCAAGCACGCAAATGTCGGCCGACGTTCAGCATCCACGACATAGCTGTAATTGACTCTAGGTCGCACCCAGCCCGAGTGCAATTAACAAAGCTGCCATAGTAACCCCCACCTCGGTATGACACGAGATACGCATACTATGTGGTCTAGTCAGTTGCAGACAGACCAAGCGGTGGGTCCGAGTAGAAAGGAAGAATCCGGCTTCCTAAAGTGGTGTGACGCCATGAACGGAGCGCAAGGAAGGCACACGGCAACAGAGATAAGTGGAGGCGACGCGGAGGCCGTGGGGGGGGGGGGATGAATCAAGCATCCCTCGACCACACGTTTCACGGGGCAGACACAGACTGCACGGTCTCCCCCCACCGAGGGAGGGAGGTCTTTAAAGAGGACAAGGTAAAAACGAAGGGACAAGTTTAAATCAGGGGTAACGAACATGACCGAAATAACGTCTCCAAGGCAGGGGACAGACGACCGGAGTCATGACCCGGACGGGACCGCCCCCAGAAAGTATTAAGAAATTAAAGGGTCCGAAATGCTTGGGGAAGGTGGTTTCTTCTGAAGATCTGAAGCTCCCTGTCGTGTTTGCTCCGCGTCGGAGTTCCTATGATTGACATGACTGACTTGTTGGCTCGAGATGTTCATTGACAATGTGGGCAAAGAATGCTAGACGTTCCAGGAGGTGGATCTCCTACAGTAGCTTTTTAGTCAAGCCTTTTTTCACAACTTTTGCAGTCATGTTAACGTCACAGGTGACTACTTCCTTGCGTAATGATGTACGCCACGGATTTCGGTCTTTTGCAGCAGTCTTCCAATTGTCGTGATGAATTCCAAAAGCTTTTAGTGAAATATTCAGTGTTTTCAAGGCGTTTCCTCTGGCCGCCTTGGGAGCGATTACCACAGCGCTGCGCACAGTAAACAATTCGTTTAGGGAGCCTGTGATCTGCGAATCAGGTGACCAGTCCAGAGAAATCTGATTCTTCATTGGATGAAGACTGACTTGCGCAAGGGATTGTATTAAAGTAGGGAAGAGTTGCGCAATTCGTCGACCACACTGTCTCCACTGAGTCCATCTGAATCCAGTAGCAAGACAAGTCAAGACGACAGGGGCCAAATACAGCTGTATTGAGCAGGGCGCTCTGTGTCTCTTGTCGTGCCCATTTCGTTCCACAACACTTTGCAGGTAAACTCCGTTTTCCCCGTTGAATCATCAATGATTTCTTCCGCGCAATCTACACAAACAACACACACACATACACACACACTCACACACAACACACACACATACATACATATGTCAGAGTCTTGCATACAGCAATAACATAGGCTTGTAATCACCAACAAGTGTGATACAAACACGGCCACAGAATGACTTGACGTGACACGCTACAACTACAATTCAAACACTTTATTCACACATCTCACTCATCACAACCATTACATGCATCGTACAATTACAATGACGATGCAATAATACATTCAATAGATATATCAATACAATGTATACAACTCACAAGCGCACTGTCTCCTATTCTTCACACAGGCGTTCTCTCTATTCGCTTTCATACACTCAAGTATACGAGCACCATTCATTCTGTCTGTCTTGTCCAACGCTCCCAAGCCGTCTGCCCGCTAACCACTGTGAGTCTCGCTAGTCGGGATTGCGTCCCTGCGTGGACTGCATTATCCACGCATTCACCGACTGGCTATTCCTGACACAGTGTGGTTAGTGTCGCTCACAGGTGGACCCCTGGCCGCACTCGCCAGGCGTCGTTGACGACGACGCGGTAGAACTAATGGGGAGATTATGACACATACACAACACACACACACACACACACACACACACACACACACACACACATACACACATACACACGCACACACGCACAAAGAAATAATAATATTACATTTCAGGTTCGCATGTCTAAAAATGAACTCAAGTTATTATTAACAATAAGCAAGCACATTTCTCGATCATGACGTGCTACAGTGCTACTACTATAGAGAACTATGACACTGAGAAATGTCCAATTCTTCTTCTTCTTCTTCTTCATTCGTTCGCTTGAAACATGTCTATAGCTGAAATGTGTCTCTTGTATGAATCTAACAGCCTATTTTTTAGTTCACTCAGCGGTCCATAGAGTTTATCTTCCACTGTTGTCTCTCTAGGCCAGAAGGTTTGCCTGGATATGTTGTAGTTTGGGCAGTCCTGGAGTATGTGCTATGCTGTCTGCGAGCCTAACCACATGTGCACATGGCTGAGTCACCGATCTTGAATTTTGTATGCATGTCGTTGCGTAATCTATTGTGTCCTGTTCTGGGGCGCAGAATAATGACTTGTTCTGGTCAGTCCATAACGTGGTAGTCGTCTTGAGTAGGTGTTGGTGGCCTTCTGACTGATTTGATCATTCTTTTCTTTTGGTGGTCTGTAATTGGCACATCAGGCTGTTCTTCTTTTGCTCCTTCCTTAGCCAATTGATCAGCTCTGTCGTTTCCGGGGACTCCACAGTGGGATGGTATCCACTGTATGGTGACTTTATGCTGACTGCTGAGTTCAGAAAGTAGTGTGCTTAGAATTAGCAATTTCCCAGACAGGAGCGCCGCTAGTACTGATTGTTAATCAAGATGAATCTATTCTCATCCTGCCAGTCTTCCAGTCTCTCTTCTCTCTGGTCACTGTGATTATAGCTCCAGCTCTGTGAGTGACTGTTGAAATCGCCATACACAATCCATTTTTGTTTTAATGGTAGTGTATCCAGTGCCTGTGGGCGGTCATTTGGACAGTAGTAATTGATCAGGTGAAGGTCTGTATTGCCTGTCTTAAGTTTAAGTGTCTGATACTCAGCCCCTTCCATGTAAACTTCAATGTGGGAAGCCATGATGTTATTTCTTACAAGGGTCAGTATCCCACCTTTTCGCCTGTCCTTTTGGTCAGATCGGTAACACTGGTAACCTCTGATTTCGAAGGCTATGTTTTCATTGAGGTGAGTTTCTTGCAAGCAACAAACGCTTACATTTTCTTGGGCCAAGATGTTTTCTAGTTCTATTCCTTTTTTTTTTTTTGACACCTTCCGCATTCAAGTACAATTATTTTAAGTCTTTGGTATGGCCAACCGCTCTATTGTCAGGCCCCCTGGCCCCACAGGACATCTGAGAATGATCTCCAGTAGTTGTGGTTAGACCCTTACGAGGCATAGGGCCCGGCACGGCACCTGCCTGGGGGTCCAAAACAGGGCGAGCACTATAACATTTTGCCGTTGTCGACATACTTCATGGCGTAATTGCGTGGCAGCCTGATTTCTGTGGTGCGCCTCCTGGCTGGCTGCCTCCGTCTTCTGCAGCTTTCCTTTGCTAGAGCAGACTGGTCTTACTCAACACAAGAACGTCTGTTGTTACGAGCTTACTTCTCGGCATAATGCAGCTATTCTTCTGGATGTTTGTTACTTATAATGTCCAATAAATGTGGCAAATATTTAATTATCTAATTGTTCCGAAACGGGAATTTCACAACAAGCACAACATTCAACTGATTGAGAAGCAGTGCGTGGCTTATTCTTCTGTGCTTATTGGGGTATTGGACAATAAAGAATTAAATGGTTACGATACTGGATACAATGTAGGCGCAGATTTCGAGAAGAATGTTGAGAATGGCGTAGGCAGAGAAGAATCTTGAGAATGGCGTAGGTAGAGAAGGCTGCTTAAAATATCGTAGGCCGAGAAGAATGTTGAGAATGGCATAGGCCGAGTAGAATGTTTAGAATGTCGTAGGAAGAAAAGGAAGTTGAGAATATCGTAGGCAGAAAAGAAAACATATGATGATGTATTGAGAACTGCAGGATTTAAACAATCACCCACCGTAACAATACATTGAAAACAGATGAGATGTACTGAGTACACAAAGAAAAGAGGTGAAGTAAAATATTTATCTTCATGAGGGGAAAAATAATAGGCTAAATAAGGCAGGAGAATACATAGACAGATGCACATTTATATGGAAACCAAAATGAACTGGGCAACAAATACAGTATATTTGACATTCACTTCATCAAAATAACCCATGGTATAGAGGTTGGGGAGTCATGACCGTCAATGTCTCCTCAAGATATGGAGATAGATGATGTATATCTATATACTGCAAGAATTTCCCTATGGCTGGTGCCGTTATCTATGCATTTATCTCTATTTCACTCTCTTCTCTCTCTCTCTCTCTCTCTCTCTTCTCTGTGTGTGTGAGTGCGTGCGTGCGTGCGCGCGCGCGTGTGTATTTGTGTGTGTGTGTGTGTGTGTGTGTTGGGTTTGTGAACCTATGATGTTAAGTTATGAAACCAAACACATATAATGTTCTCAATGTCTCCTCAATGTCTCCTCAATGTCTCCTCAAGATATGGAGATAGATGATGTATATCTATATACTGCAAGAATTTCCCTATGGCTGGTGCCGTTATCTATGCATTTATCTCTATTTCACTCTCTTCTCTCTCTCTCTCTCTCTCTCTTCTCTGTGTGTGTGAGTGCGTGCGTGCGTGCGCGCGCGCGTGTGTATTTGTGTGTGTGTGTGTGTGTGTGTGTTGGGTTTGTGAACCTATGATGTTAAGTTATGAAACCAAACACATATAATGTTCTTATAATATCACTGAATAGTCATCATTGTCCGCCCAGTATTCAGGTTGCATCGGATGTTAGTCATTGAGTGGAGATCATGTTTCAACACTAAAGACAAGTATGGTTGAAGAATACAGTCGTGTCATAGGATACCGAGAGATCCTATGATCTACTCCCGGATAGTTGACTATTTTCTACACTAGATTAAAAGATAATGTTCCTAACCTATCCTTCACACTCTCGGACAACCATTTACACAATGTCAACACATAGGGGAATGCTGCACATTGATTAGAGAAGTGTGGAATAGGAAGATAGTTCAGACAAACACATCAATCTATATCAGATTCAGACTTATGATAGACCAATCACGTCACAAGTTCACACTTGTTCAGTGAATCAACAAAAGGGTAAGTTAAAACTATTACTGTAAATTGTAATTAAAAATAACTAGAATAGAGAGAAAAAGCATCTATCCAATTCACCTCAGAAATTTCCACCACCTCTGTCAATTTCCTTGACACCACCATCAAGTTAAACCCTACAGGCCTCACGACCTCCGTGTACTATAAACCTACTGATGCTCACGGTTTCCTCCTGTACAGCTCATCCCACCCCAAAAGCTGCAAAGATTCCATCCCATATTCCCAGCTACTCCGCCTTCGTCGCATCTGTCAGGATGATAATGACTTCCTCGAGAGAGCCCACGAAATGCTGGACTTTTTCCGCAGACGGTCCTACCCAGAGGACGTCTTGTCGACAGCTCTCTGTCGTATAACCCAGGTCTCGCGGGAAATGTCCCTCGCCAAGCATACGCGACCTCAGAACAATGAACCCAAGCTTATCCTCATCTTCCATCCACATGCCTATGCCATCAAGCACATTTTCCTCAGACACTGGTCCATCTTGGAATCGGATCCTACCACTCGTGAGGTATTCTCAAATGGCCCCAGGGTAATTTTCCGACGTAACCAGAGCCTCAGAGACCACCTTGTGCACAGTCGCCTCCCCACGGTTACCTCATCCGTGGGCAACTTTGAATGCCATCGTAGGAACTGTCTGACATGCCCATACGTTGTTCAGACACCAGAAATTGCATTTCCCCGAGGCACCTTCACCTTGAAAGATTGTTTCACCTGCACATCCCGCAATCTGATTTATGTTATCATCTGCAAACGATGTGACATGAAATACATTGGCCAAACGGGCAGACGTCTTGCGGATCGTTTTAGAGAACACCTCAGAGACATCAATCAGGGCGCTGACAAACCTGTCCCCAACCATTTCAATTCCTCCAACCACAATGGAGCCGACGATGCATGTGTCACCGCATTAAAACCCTGCTTCTCAAATAGCTGTGTCAGACTTAGAATTGAATGCCAGCTAATCAACAATCTGGGATGCATCCACCCGGCAGGAATGAATACTGTCGTGGACGCTACAGTATAACTGTGGCAATCTTCCCCAATTGTTTACACTACCTATTACCATGCTGTTCTCCCCCCCCCCCCTTCCCCCGCGATATCTAGACTTAATTGTCCCCACATTTCTATGTTTTCATAGCAGACTGTTCACATATTTTTGGCTACTCAAATCCTTTTTGGCAACCCATTTTCAATTCTGCGCCACGCGTTTTCGCAGCTGGCCTAGTCACATTTCCTGCCCCACATGTAAATATCAGGTTGTGCATCATAAGTGATAGGTCGTGTGCTTGTGTTTCTGTCGTTGTTTATCTGTGTTGTCATTGACAAAGATTCTTAGAATCGAAACGTCTGTGTGTCTATTGTATGCGTTCGTGTGTATTTTATCTTATTTTATTATTCATTTTTATTATATTTATTGAGTGCTTCTGATTTCGGATTTTCACCTGTATTTCGCGACACGTGGATCTCCTTGTAAGGTATGTGCAACGTTTGTTAATGTTTAGTTCGTTTTTTTCTCGCAGGAATTTAAAATACCTATTTGTTTCCATTTCATAAAAATAACTAGAAAAGTGTGAGAATAACTGTGAACAGCATGCTTGAAATTGTCCGTGAGAAAACCATGTCTGATTTAAAACTGATGTTGTCAGGATGTGGACGTCATCACTTCAAGGTGGATCAAGCTAAATAATGTAAGTGAGTGTTTGTAGATGTTTAAACCATGAAGTAACTAAACAACAGAGTCACTGTGTAGGTCTCCACTCTTTTGAAATGACGGTATACACATAGACAGACGAAAGTAAGATTCCTCCACTTTCACACACAACACATTCAGCAAGAAAGAAAATTGGTGTTCAACTCCTGTTTTCGGCTCAGGCTAACAATTTTAGGTAGTAGAGTAATTTTGAATGGAGTATGTATAGAAAAAGGTGGATCATGCATTAGACAAAAGGAGAACCAAGAGAGCATTTCCAGTCATATCCAGACGTTCATCATAACTCCTGATTATCGAAATACAAGGGGCTTCTCATAAGTCTTTAGCCTGACCTTAAAAGAGTAGGCTGAGAAAATTGAAATTTGGCACATGTATAGCTCATTCCATTTGTAATGGACATATGAATTATGAATTACCCTCCTCAACTGGTTTTCCCGATATGGTGCATGGCACAACACATCCTATCAACCAGATCTGCACATCCAACGGTTTGTCAGAACAATGGAGAAATCAGACGCCACAACTGTGATAAAATTCTTGATGTTACAGGGAAACATACCTACAGAAATACACAGGGAGACGGAGCCAGTGTTTGAGGAAATCTGTCCTTCGTATGCTTCAGTAAAAAATTGGTGTTTGCAGTTTAAGTGTGGCCGTTCCCAAGTTGTTCATCTGCCAAGATCAGGACGACCGTCCTCAGAGTGAAATGATGCATTTTACATTGGCACCTTTCCGTCTTGACAGACGATAGTTTGGTACATTGTGCTTCAAAAAGGCTTAATAACTGTCATATGGCAATAACTACGATCCATGGCGGTGGCGAGTGTGGCTGGTAAGGCCAATTCTTGCTGCAAATGTTTGCCCACAGTAGGTGCATGTGAAAACATGGTCATTTCCACCACTTTGCACCATCTTACGTCTCTCACGCTCTGTGTGTGCTTTATCTGCAATCATTTTCTCCTTTGTCTTTATTCCATTTCTGATAGTTGCCCTCCATGCAACACGTTCAGCGGCGACGTGCTCCCATTGTGCATTATCAATGCCTGTATCAATCATGTCCCGCTTACACACATCTTTGTATCGTAGTAGAGGCCGACCCTGAGATCTCCTACCCGTCTGTAATTCACCAAAAAAGATGTCCTTTGGTATTCTACCATCATCCATCCTCCTAACGTGTCCTATCCATCTAAGTCTACGAAGACTGAGCATGGAATACACCGTCACACAACCTGATCTTTCCAATACTTCAGTATTTGTTATTTTGTCTTGCCACTTAATACCAAGTATTCTTCACAGACACCGCATATGAATGCTGTTTACATGCGTTTCTCTTGGCGTGAGTAAGTTGTCCAGGTTTCACTGCCATAAAGAAGAGTACTAAGGACACAGGCTTGGTAGACGAGGACTTTTGTTTTGGCAGTAAGCTTCCTGTTCTCCCAGACTCTTTTTGCTAACATGTTCATTGTTGTTGCTGCCTTGCCAATCCTGATGTTGATTTCCTGATCGAGGGATAATTTGCTATTTACCTCTGATCCAAGATATGTAAAATGGTCTACTATCTCCAGTTCGGCGTCGTCAATAAAGATTGATGGTACACCATGTGCACCTTGTGACATAATCTGTGTCTTCTTTTTGTTAATTGTTAAACCAAATTCAGAACAAGCATTGGAGAATGCAGATAGTAGATGTTGTAATTCTTCCTCAGAGTGGGTCGTAATCGCAGCATCATCCGCAAAAAGCAACTCTCTGATTAGTACCCTGCTAATTTTGGTCTTGGCCTTCAATCTCTGAGCATTATAGAGGCCACCATCTGAGCGTGAGTGAATGTATATACCGTCATCCTGATCACGAAAGGCATATTTCAGTAGAAGTGAAAAGTATATCCCAAAGAGGGTGGGGGCTAGTACACAACCTTGCTTAACTCCACTCTTGATTTCAAACTCTTCTGAAGTTGAGCCATCAAACTTGATTATACCCTTCATGCCTGTGTGGAACGATTCCACAATGGACAGAAGAGTTGGTGGACAGCCAATCTTCTTTAGTGCTTTGAACAGACCCTCACGACTGACCAAATCGAATGCCTTTGTGAGGTCGATGAAGGCAATAAACAGTGGCTGATTTTGTTCCCGGCATTTTTCTTGCATCTGTCGCAATGAGAATATCATATCAATGGTAGACCGGTTCTGACGGAAGCCGCACTGTGATTCGGGGTAGACTTGATCTCCCAGGACTTGAAGTCTGCGCAGGACAATTCTGGCAAATACTTTCCCAACAATACACAGAAGTGAGATACCCCTATAGTTGTTGCAGTCGCTCCGATCTCCCTTGTTCTTGTACAGCGTTATGATGTTTGAATCTTTGAAATCCTGTGGGACTTGTCCTTCTCGCCAGCATAGCTCTATTAGCTGGTGGATCTGTAGAGCGAGGGTGTCTTGCCCACTCCTGATCACCTCTATTGGAATCCCATCCTTACCTGGAGCCTTGCCAGATGCAAGCTCATTTATAGCACACTTAACTTCTGTTATAGTGGGAAGTGTGTCCAGGTGGTCAAGAGTTGGCAGGGCCTCTATGGCGTTGAGGGCATCATCCGCCAGCTTGGTCTCACTTGAGTAAAGCTCTAAATAGTGCTCGACCCATCTATCCATCTGCTGTTTCTTATCAGTGATGATTTCTCCAGTCAAGGTTTTCAGCGGTGCACTTCTTTTGATCATTGGACCACAGGCTTTCTTTATCCCTTCATACATGCTTCTGATGTTTCCCTTATCACTTGCGATTTGAATGGACTCACATAAATTGATCCAATAGTCATTCGCACACTGCCTGGCAGCCTTTTGTACATCCTTCCTCGCTTGCTTCAGCTCACTCAGAGTGTTACGCGTTGGTCTTCCCTTGTTTCTTAAGAGAGCTATCTTCTTTTTATCAATCAAGGGCTGCAGTATCTGGCTGTTTGCCGCAAACCAGTCCTGCTTCTTATGATCCACAGTGCCGTAAACCCCTACCGCTGTTTTATAAATAGTTTCCTTAAGTTTACTCCATTTATCATTTACTATACAATTGTCTGATGTATCATTGAAAGCGTCCTCAAGTTGCTGTTGAAATTCAAAGCACTTTCCAGGATCGTGAATGTTAATAACGCGTGGCGCCCCATGTCTACGCCAACTGACAAGGACTTATAACCCGTAACAGTTGCCTCTCGCTTTGATTCCGAGACCGGTTAAGACCAGGGATGAAGTTATTGCCTCTCCATAGCACAAAGCCTGGGCTAAAATAAAGAAACCATGTGTTGCCCATGCAGCATGATCCCTCTCTCGGCCTGCCTAGTTCACTCCAGAGGAAAGTTAACACCTATACATCTGGAACAAGACAAGCTGCAGAAGCTGCCGGATCAGCAAAGCAATGCTCTAACTGTCCGCCTGTCGGAGCTTCGATCCTAGACCAGCTGCCAACCAAGGCTTAGGGCCTGGTCTGCCCTGCCATGACTTATTTTGTCTTTGGGTTGCATTTCCTCGCACCAGGATAAGGCTAGTACCCTCCCCAATTGCGCTCTTCCGCCCGAAGCCGTTGGCACAATGTGGGGTGTCGGGTTTGGTAAGCGCCGCCCAACATTCGGCGCTGACAGAAAGCAGGTAGTACCGTCTATTGTCATATGGTAGCTCAGTCATATCTGACTAAGACCTGACTCCTTGAAATGATGCAAATGTTGCCAAAGTGAAGAAGATCATAGGCCAGGATAGGAAAATGACAATTTCAGAGATATCGGGTTCAGCAAAACTGAGTAAGAGTACAGTTTTTTAGAATTTTACCCAACAGACTGAACATGAGAAAAGTGTATGCCCGCTGGATCCCGCGCCTGCTGACATGTGAACAGAAACAAACACGGGTTGACTGCTGTGGCCAGTTGCTCAACAAGTGGCGGTCTAAAAACATGTTGACGACCATGGTGACGGTAGATGAGACTTGGATTCACCATTATGACCCAGAATCCAAATTTCCCGCATGCAGTGGAAAACCTCGGATTCGTCAACACATGTCAAGCCAAGAGCACAAAAATCTGCAAGAAAAGTGATGCTGACTGTTTTTTTGTTTTTTTGTTGGGACAACAAAGGTGTCATATTGAAAGATTACATGCTTCATGGCAACACGGTTAATGGGCAGTTCTATGCAGATCTCCTTATCAAACTAAGAAAGGCCGTGACCAGAAAACGAGGGATAGCGCGTACGCAAATTCTGCCTTTGCTCAAGACAACCCGTCCTCCCATAAAGCACGGCTTGTGCTGCAAACTGCCAACAATTTGATTATTGAAATTCTTCCACACCCACCATATTCTCCAGATTTGGCTCCATCAGACTTTTTTTTATTTTCTCAAAGCGTAAAAACAGCTGAAAGGAAATCGTTTTGACAGTGACGAAGATGTCATAGTGGCTTGTGATAACTGGTTTAGTTCGAAAAATAGGTTGTTTTATTCTGAAGGTCTTTTCAAGGTCACGTAGAGATGGCATAAATGAATAAATTCAGGTGGTGGCTACATTGAGAAGGAATAAGCACTGTGCCAAATTATTTTCTCCGCCAACTCCTTCATGGTCAGGTCAAAGACTTATGAGAAGCCCCTTGTATTATTAAAATCAAAATCTCTTTCAGATCACACAGAACAGGTCAACGAGCAATCTGCTTCAACCAGACCTCATTCCTCCTAACAGATAGTTTGCCCAGAATGATTCAAGACAAAGAACTATATCCCACGAAAGGAATCCTACAAAGAATCGAAACTGATACAAATATATCGCTCAGTCAATGTCATGTTATCTCATTAATAATAGAGATAATAATAATAATAATAATAACAAAACCCTAGTATAACAGCCAGTCCCCTTTTGGTAGGCCTGTATATTCCACATGGCTAATAACAAGTGTCAGACCATTATCTAATATTTCTGAGTTATGTAGTTTTGTTGTTCGAATTTTGCCCATATCTTTATAATGCATATCTTTTATATAGTTGCTGTTCTCTGTTTCTCTGTTAGCCTTGAATGATGTGTGAATGAAATAATGTATGAAAGAGAGTGATAGAAGGGCAGAATGATAGACGGGCCCGCGTGCCCAATTCTTAATCCTTTGAAAATAAAGTTTGTTCGTTCGTTCGTTCGTTCGTTCAGAGACAGAGAATACAGCGAATATTCCCTACTCCAGCAAGATCAACTCGTCTGAGCTACGGAGCACGTGCTCTGCGCTTGACACATCTTTCAGAGGCTAGCGAAGAGAGAATGAGGAGGAGAAGACGAGGAAATGGTGTGAGAAGAAGGCATAGAAATAGGAGGGCAGGCGCCAGGAGAACAAGGTGAAAAGTGGAGAGACTAGGTTTTAACCAAGTAAGAGTGGGATACTGGAATTGTCGTAGTGCCAGGCAGATAGGTCCTGTATTGGAGAGGCTAATATATGATTTTGATGTCCTCATGCTCCAGGAGCTAAATACAGACAAATACCATTGCCCTGGGTACGCCAGTTATATAAACCCTACTGGGCAGAAGAGACATGGTCAAGATCTGCTGGTGAAGGAAGGAGTAAAGCATGCAGTCCTTGACTTGCGCCAGTGGAATCACAGTGCAAGAGAAATCCAGGGTATACAAATGGAGATTGGTGGCTTAAGTTGAAACATCATAAATGTATCTGCCACAGTGGACTGTTTTTTTTTTTCTCCAGAAAATAACACTGGGACTGGCTTAAGGAATTGGAGGAATTACCAGATGATAGGCTACTCGTATGTGGAGACTTCAATGCGAGGAACAGAGATTGGGGCAGTAGTGGAGAGAACTGACATGGAATTGCCCTTGCAGATGTCATGGTGGACGCCTATGTGGTCTGCATAAATAATGGTAGGCCGACTAGAATGGAAATGAGGCCTGGCGATGCAGGCACAGCTATTGACTTGGCACTTGTCTCCCAGTCGTCAGTCCTTGGTGTAAAGTGGACTGTTTTGAATGACCATGGGAGTGATCACATGCCATGCTCAGTCCTGATCTCTAAATCCAGAAAAGTTCAGGCTGGGAGAGCGCGCAAGACCTTCCGGCATGACTGGACCGATAGCCTTCTTGGACGCCTCAGACAAGGGGCATGCAACAGGACTGTTAAAATTCCTTTTTTGCATCCCCCATGGTGGACCCCAGAAGTAGACCATGCTTGGAAAGCAAAGAGAGCTGCAGTGAAGCAACTAAGGAAAGTGCGACAGACACCCCGAAGCTTACGAGAGGAAGTGGACACAGCAGAAAACGTCAAGAGAAACAAGGTGGAGGTCTTCAAGCGGTGTGCTGCAGAAGCCAAAAACGCAAAATGGGTATGTTTCATGAAGGAGATTGGAGGTGATAAAATACTGCGGATATTATGGAAACTGCACAGACAAATGCAAAGAAAAGATCGGCCATGACAGTGGGAACAATTTATATAGAATGATGGTGAACGCGTGACAACAGACAATGAGAAACGGGAGGCGTTTCTCCAGAGATTTTTAGAGTAGACCAATCATAATGATGCAGACACCAGGGATGCAGTTATAGGGGAATTATCTGGCACCATGAAGAATATGCCTTATAAAGACATCATACGGGTTAAAGATGTTAAATATATTTTGAAAACGGCAAAGGCCACGGCACCAGGGCCCGATGGGGTTAGGCATGGCCATGTGAAGGCTTTGAGCGGTGCAGACCTGAAGGAGATGACCTACTGCTTTAACCAGAGCATTAGGACAGCATCAGTACCGCAGAACTGTGCGCACAGCTATCTAATCCCTCTCCCAAAACCATTCAAGGATCATTCAAAGCTTAGTGGCTTTAGGATCATCACCCTTCAAAATACATTTGGGAAGGTTCTAGAGAAGATAGTCGCTGTCAAGCTGCAAGAGCTTTTGGAAAGGGGGAAGCTTCATCCAAGGGGCCTGGGAAGCTACAGGCCAGAAAAAGATACTTGGTCAAATGCAGCCACTTTTGCCTTTGATGTTTACGAGGGTCTCAGAGTAGACAGGAAACGATGGCGGCAGCGCTTGATCTCGAGATGCATACAATAGAGTTCGATATGATATTTTGGTGACCGCACTGACGGAGAAGGGGGTCAATCCCTGGTTGGTGAATTGGAATGCAGCCGTCCTGCATTCTCGTCGGGTTGCTCTTCGTCTGGGTGCATGGACCTCAGAGCCATATATTTTAACCCCGGGACTGCCACAAGGATCTGCAATCTCACCGGTGCACTTTAACGTGTATACGAGCAAGATTGCAAACCTAGAAGCACCAGGGGTTGGAAGGATACTAACATTTGCAGATGATATTCTTGTATACAGGCAGGGGTGAGATAGGGAGCACACATCCCAGGAACAAGAGTCGTCGGTAGACAAAGTGATTGACTGATGCACTGAAAGGAGTGCTGTCATTCATCCGGAAAAGGCGGCATTTTTGTAGTGCTCTCTGGACAACAGGATTGTGAGAGCTGATGTCCCAAGCCTCGCGATAGATGGTAGAAGCGTCAATAAAGAGAACAAACTGAAGTATCTGGGAATCACATTTGACAGAAGCCTGTCCTTCAAAGACCATGTGGAGACGATTGTGACAAGGTCTCAAAAGAGACTTAATGCACTTAAAACTATGGCTGCAATGGACACAGAGCAGAGAATGCTTTTTACACTATACCAGCACTTGATCCTCTCAGTGATTGATTATGGACTAGTACTGCTCACTGTCTCAAAGAGTCAGCTGGTGAAATTAGAGAGCATACAGAACGGGTATGCGGGTCATTCGGGGATGCACCAGAGACACCCCAATAGTGTGTATGTGTTACATCTTTGGTCTGCCGACTGTTGCTGGTAGGCTCAAAGTGATGCAGGCGAAGGCATACCTCAAGAGTAGCTGCAGACAAAGACCACCCACTGCATGAGGCGCTGGACGCAGTTAAGGGTCAGAGACTGATAAGAGGGAAATCATGGATGGCTCAGGCGGAGGATACGATCAGACAGGTGTGCCCCTTGGAGAACATTAGGCGAGGAGAGGAGTGGGTCAGAGTGTCAGCGGAGCAGTCAGACTTGTGCAGAGTTATGATCACATGCAGGGAGTGGCCAGCAGGGTCCACGGAAGTGGAAATCCAGCAACTAATTTAGGAAAATGCTCGATCGGGTGGTGTGATTATCTACACAGATGGTTCGGTGTTGAGAGGCAGGAGAAGTGCCTGGGGATTCTTAGCAAAAGCTAATGGTCGACGTTTGGTGCAGGAGAGCCTGACATATGATAACACTACATCTTGCTTAAGAATGTAGGTGGAGGCGGTCAGTGCAGCTTTCCGCTGGATGGAGAGTACGATACACACACACATCATGATGGTAACTGACATAGAAAGCATGCTGAGGAGGGTGAGGACGGGCAGGCTTCGGGCAGAGTGGCTCTCTTCGCTTCGGAGGTAGGTCATGGATGGCAGGCATCACCTGGATTTTTTCTCCGGGGCATGCCAGTGTGCTGGGGAATGAACAGGCGGACAGATTGCCTGGCTCTGCAAAACTTTGTGGATCATTGATGCATGATAAGGCAGGCGTGGTTGCTGCCTTGTGGGAGCACGTGTACACCTCGGAGGAGCAAATGGATCACCATGGTCTGGCAATAATGAGACAGCGAGGAGTGACGAGGGGATCTGGCCAATGCTCGACGCTCAGAGGAAAGGCGAGCTGGACATATAATCATTGCCACTGGTAGGGGAGACTGGGGAGAAATGGACCACCCCCTCTCTGGCCCCTGGCTGTGATGTAATGAAAGTGAAACCATAATAAGTTTGTTTTCCACATCAAACATAGTCCGAATTTTTCATTTAGCATCGACTTCCTGCACAGGTCGTTCCCACGCAAAGTTTGAAAAATTTTCTGCACTAAAGTTTCTTTTTCCAGTTCCAGACACCATCGTAAGTCAGGAATCAGGACAAGGTAATTACGTTAATATCTTTATTTACTTGTTATTTAAGAGTTCATATAAAAAATATAGCATATAATATTAGATTTAAGAGACTTTATGGCTGAATAGTTTAATACATTGATGGGAGAGAAATGGACCGGTTCATTTCTCCCCATGGTTCATTTCTCCCCATAGAAGAAATTGACAAGACAGTCTGTTGTTATTAAAAGTGTTGAAGATTGCATTCGAATATCAGCATTATTGATTCTTTTTAATACTGGGGTCTAAATCTAGACCAATAAAACTGTTAACAAATTTGATTTCAGTGATTTATTAAAGATGCACGCCATTCGTGCTATGATCAGTATTTCTTTGCAAATGATAGGCCTACCATTCTAAATGTTATATAATTCTGTCACTCTTTTGTTTCAGATGCCAAGATTGTACATCAGAAATACCAACAAGGGTCTCGTTACGGAGGAACGTATGAGAGAAGCTGTTAATGTTGTGAAAAATGGAATGAAAGTGAGGAAAGCTGCAAGGGAGTACGGCATTGCTCGCTCTACCTTCAATAACAATCTTACAAAACACAGAGAAGGAAATGGTCTGCCTACTAGACTCGTACCAAATTATAGGCATAGCCTTGTTTTCACAGCTAAGCAAGAAGCTGATTTTGCAAGAATGTTCCATGGACTCACAACTAAAAACGTTCGCATTTTGGCGTACGAGATGGCGAAAGTCAATAACATAGCACATCCTTTAACCTGGGATGAGCAAATGATGGCAGGGAATGACTGGCTTTGTGGATTTTTGCGACGGAATCCCGAGCTGACCATAAGGCAACCTGAGGCAACATCTCTGGCTAGAGCTACAGCTTTCAACAAACATAATATTTGCACCTTCTTCAACATTGTGAAGGAAAACCTTACAAAACTAAATGTGAGTATAGCTCAAATCTACAATTTGGATGAGTCAGGTCTGACCACTGTACAGAAAGTGCCGAAAGTAATTGCCCCACGAGGAGTGAAGCAAATAGGCCAGGTGACATCCAGAGAAAGAGGAGAACTGGTCACAATCTGTTGCATTGTGTCAGCTGCGGGTCACATTATCCCCCCAATTTTTGTGTTTCCCAGAACATTTTTTAAGAATTTTATGCTTTCTGGAGCACCTGAAGGTTCCCTTGGCCTTGTGAATGAATCAGGATGGATGACCCGTGATAATTTCGTCAAAGTTATAAATCACTACATTAAGCATTCAAGACCTTCCAAAGACTTCCCTTTGATTTTGATCTTGGACAATCACGATTCCAACATTTCATTTGAATCACTTGAACTGTGCAAGAAAAACAACATTCATGTGATTACGTTGCCACCACACACCTCATCTAAAACTCAGCCCTTGAACCGTTCAGTTTTTGGACCCATGAAGTCGGTCTACAACAATGCGTGTGATTCATGGATGATGAAAAATGTTGGGACACCACTGACAATCTATCAAGTTGCAAATCTAGGAGGCCACGCTTTTCTTAAAGCGGCAACTTCCATTAACATTCAATCAGGCTTTGCAGTGTCAGGTATTTGGCCCTTTAACGAAGATGTTTTTACAGAAGATGATTTTATGCCTTCAGAAATAACGAACAGGCCCATCAGCAAGGACAGTGAAAATGCCACTTTAGAAAGCAATGAACAGACATGATCAGCATCTCCACATTGCGGTACCAGCACAGATCAAACTGCACAAGAATTTCATGAAAATCAGAAAGAGTGTAATGTTGAGAACCTTGTAGATGACTTGCAGGAAATATCAGGGAGTCTTCAACATAAAGCTACTTCTTCCTTTACTTCGCCTCATGTTTTCAGAGGACTACCAAAAGCTGGTCCGCGAAAAGATTCAAATAATATGAGGAAAAGAGGAAAAACTATGCTGGCTACTTCTACGCCAGAAATGGATCGAATTAGGGAAAGAGCGGTGATGAAAGAAAAGGCAGCAAAAGTTCCACTCAAAAAGGCAAAGAGACAGCTGCTGAAAGAACTTGATGTTGATTCAGATCCAGAAACTGACATTTCGTTTTGTGATGACACAGATTCTGATGTTTCATTTGGTGAAAATGAGGAGTGTACGGTTAGCTTGACTGGTGTGCGTGAGGTTTTTGAAGGCCAGTGTGTGTTATGTGAATATGGAACAAAGAAGACTTGTTTTTACTATGTAGGAATTGTAAGGGGAGACATTGATGATGATGGTGATGTTGAGGTAGAGTTCTTGCGCAAGAGTGAGAAGGTTGCTGGTAAATTTGTTAAGCCTAAGGTAGAAGATGTCGCCAGTGTCTCAATTACATGTATTAAAGCACAGCTTACTAGATCTACAATCACTGGAACCACTTCTAGGACCAAAGATGGCTATGTCTTCAAAGAAAGTCTTGCAGGCATAAATGTTCGATAAAACTTTATATTAGATTAATAAATATATCATATTAAACTTTTTTACTGTCGCCTAAAATAATAAAAAAAAAAACTGCAAATATCCTTTTAATGATTATTTATTTCTTATAGCAATATGGATGAGTTGTTGCTGCTTCTTTTTAAAAAAGGTCCATTTCTCCCCACTATGGTCCATTGCTCCCCACGTGCTGGTCCATTTCACCCCAATGGTGGTCAATTTCTCCCCATGTTCATATATATTTTTGAAATGCATTTTGTGAAGAAACATATAGAAATAGATTGCTAAATGTTTTCCCCTTTTAAAATAAATGAATGTACAACATTTTAGTCATGGTTTTGTTATGTTTCGATAAAATCTGTTCCGGTGATGAGCAACAATTGAAAACTACAAAATTGCTGGTCCATTTCTCCCCAGTCTCCCCTACTATTGGTGATGGAACTCTTCGCTGGCTGCTGAGGATGGGGACGGAGCGCTTATGGGAATGCCCCGAATGATGTGATGTCAGTTCCTAAACCAATCAATCAATCAATCAATCAATCAATCCAGCAAGATGCACACTTGCAGAAAGAAGGACACACTAGGACATGATATGTACACACCACTGTAACAATTGATATACATAAATATACATCTAGTTTATTACTAATCACCAGGGAATATCAGTATTACCCCTTGTAAGAACGATACAGAGGAAATTATTGCGTGAATGTTATTTAGCACACTCGAAAGTGACTGATTCTGTGTCATTTTGTTCTTACTCTAAAGTAGAATAGAGTTGTTACTACACTAAAGCAGAATACAGTTGTTACCACTCTAAAGCTGAATACAGATGTTACTACTCTAAAACAGAATACAGTTCTAACTACTCTAATCAAAATGCAGTTAAGCATATAAATATTGTCTATTACTAATCACCAGGGAATTTCAGTATTACCCCTTGTAAGCAACATTGTACAACCACACGGAATGACACTATCTAGTGCCGCCCACCGGACGCTGGAACGCAAATTATTCCTCCCCACGACGCATGACGGCAGAAGTGGAAAATGATGATGATGATGATGATGATGATGATGATGATGATGATGATGATGATGATGATGATGAAGCAACGGTACAGGGGAACTTACCGCATTAAAGTTATTCGGCAGACTCGAAAGTTACTGAGTCTGTGTCAAGTTATTATTATTCTAAAGTAGAATACAGTTGTTATGACTCTAAAGCAGAATACAATATTTTTTTACTCTAGTGTCATATATTCTGAAGGGACTGGGAGATCACTGTAGTGCATGCCCCATTTCTAACTAAATAAGAAGGGCCCCATCCTCTTCTATCTTCAATAACCCCAGAATATGACAATCGAGTTATCTGCAGGCGTCGTCTTATTAATTTAGTCTAAGAGATATAGATTATGGCCCTGGTGAGAATAGTAAATACTAACTGGGATTCTGCCTCTTCTCCAAGGATTCTTTTAGCTCTTGAGCCCCCCTTTTATCAATTCTGAGGAAAGTCTGGAGAATTCTCTCAGCCTGATTTATGTTAAGAAAGCATTGATGTTGAGCAGTTGATAGACCTAGAGTCTTATCTCCCCAATTCAGTAATTCATCATGAGTGGATTTGTTTTGACAATTACACATTTAACAAATTCCAGTAGACATTGACACATGTTTTACACACATAAGATGGAGAATCAACAGATAGGTTTTACTGACAAATCAACATAAGGTCAGTTAAGGTTCATCATTTATTGACTGGCCTGTGTTCTCTGGCCTGTTAAATACATTTTCCGTTGTGGTTGACACAGGATAACATATAAAATGGCATATAGGCCCAAGTTTACAGTCAATCAACAAATAAACATCAATGAATATTATGTCAACAAGTGTGGAAACATTGTAAACATTTTAAATGTTGTACATTATAAGTGTGGAGATGATAATTCAACATTTTTAGGTATCTGTTCCTGAAATGGGTGTTGTGTGTTCCTTAGAGAAGTTTAACCTTGTGATTGGGAGGTTAGGATAAGCCTCGGTCCATTGTCTGATGGATCCACTTTAGTTCTGCCCTTGTAGCTTCTCTGAAGGCTTCCCATACTCTGCTCATGGCTTAGTAATCTTCCATCTCACGTGTGGTTCGTCTCTTTCTCTCTCTCTTCCCTCTTTCTGGTCTGGGTTGGTTGGTTGGCCAGTTGGTTGCCACCAAGATTTCACTGTGTAAGATTCACATGGATATGTACAATCCTACCATTGCAATATTCTAGAAGTAGGTCGGAAGAAATCTAAATACCTCAAGTAGGAACTAGTCCCCCCCCCCCCTCCTCTTTTCTCTGATCTAGTGTTGGGTTAATTTGGGGTGGTCAGAGTGTATCACACTGTGTACGCCTGGTATCAGCTGGTTCCTGCTGTATGTAAGTTCTCACTGGACCTGGGGTCAGTGAGACGTGTACAGTAAGACAGTGACAAGAGTGAGGAGGTGTCAAAATGCATATGAATAAATGGCATACATTTATAACATTTCTATCACTCAATTGGGTTTGTAGTGTGTATAAATGGTTCTCTGTGTTTTCCCAATTAACCAACTTTTCACTCTTCTTTGTATAATAACTCCTCTCCCATTACTTGTTGTTGTTGTGGTGTTGAGTGTTGGGTGGTGTGGTGTTGTGTTTTAAGTTATGTTGAGTAGTGGGTTAAGTCAACTTTTCTGATGTAATGCAGTTCATGAGTGCCCTTATCTAAGTAAAATCTGACATAAATATAAATATTTATTCCATCAAACCCTATTTATTCAATATATGAAGGAGAAAGGGAAGATATGATTTCTCTTTCCGCTCTCTAGATTGTAAATAGGCATAGATAAGTCTGTTTTAAAACGAGGCACTTGTTCTAGTACACGAACTGTCTTATGAGCTGTAGATAGTGATAGTAATTTAAGCAGTGTTCCTGCTGAAATGCACAAGATTGCCTTAGAATCATCACTTCGTACAGTTGTCTAGAATAGAATGTAGTAGTATTATTATTATTCACTTCTTAAAGTTAATAACTATCTTTAAGAATATCAGAGATTGCAGTATTCGAAGAGAGTAGTAGATTGTCACTTTGCCCGGGAAACGGCTCTGCGTCGTCAGAATCTAACAGTCAAACATGTTTCACTTCAGAGGTTTTAATTTACAATAATGCATTTCAATTGACGTTACAAACACTGGATACCATTACTTGATACTTGATACATCTGGTCATCAGTTTAATCTAAGGAGTCACAAGCTTACGTCGGATTCAGACATTCTGCCGTTCTTGGTTGAAAATTAGGTCACACCAGCTTTTGCGTCTGCTCTGCAAGCTGTCTGCAGTGGAAGTGCGCGATTAACATATTCTAAGCATGCGTCCTAGCGGAGGCGTTGTCATGTGTCTGTTTCTATCCAATGATCTCCTGAGCTTTGGCTGATGAAATATTTCCAAGAATTGACGTCATCTGTCAATCTTTCATTTTCAGTTTTGATTTTGCGTTCGTTTTCAGTTTTGGTTTCGGTTTGAGTTTGTGCAGTCAATTGTTATATTTTCCCCTCTCTTTTGCGTGCATTCTTGATAACTGAATAATGGTGGTTAGCGGTTATGCCACGTCTAGATTACAGTTAATACTAATCTAAAGCAGAATACAGTTGTTCATTATCATCATCATCATCATCACCACCACCACCATCATCATCATCATCATCATCATCATCATCATCATCATCATCATCATCATCATCATCATCTTCTGCCGTCAAACGTCGTTCGGTTTTCTCTGTATTTATACTCATATTGTATCTCCTGCATGTTGAACTCAAATTATTAATATTCTTTTGCAGTCTGCCCTCGTTGCTATAAAACAGGCACTGCTCGTCTGCAAACAGAAGTTCATTTATTTTCTGTGGATCAGTTGTTTCATCTGGAGTAAAGAGTTCTAAATTATCTGAATCTGTTCTGTCGAGACTTGTTTCTTTGGAAATTCTGTCCATGTACATATTAAATAGCGTGGGGAGAGAGCACACATCCCTGCCTCACTCCTGTATTGACTGTGAACATATATGATATACCTTCTTGTGTTCTTACTGTACTTCGGATCGAGTGGAACATGGCTATCATGTTTTCTAGCAGTTGCCCTTGTACCCCATAGTCTTCAACGATGGTCCATAGTTTGTATCTGTCTACTCTATCGAAAGCCTTTTCCTGATCTACTAACACAATATTCTGCTGGTCACTATATTCGATAGATTTTTCACATATTTGTCTAAGTGTAAATAATGCATCAGTGCAACTTTTACCTTTCCGAAAACCGAATTGTACTTTGCTTAACTGTTGTGCAACTATTGGTCTAGCTCTTTGTTCCAATAGTTTTGCATACATTTTCCCTATATGGCTCAGGAATGATATACCTCTGTATGTTTCGCACTCTCTCATATTGCCCTTATTTTTGCATATTGGAACTGTTATTGCCTGTTGCTAATCATCTGGGAATTTTCTTTCTTCCCATGCTATATTAAAAAGTCTTGTTAGCCATTTAACTCCTGTTTCCCCACAGGCCTGAATAGCTTCTGTGGTTATTCCACCTGGACCTGGTGATTTGTTTTTAGGACTTTTCTGTATAATTGCTTTGACTTCTGCAGGTATGAAATTTGGTTCATGCTGTCCCTGGCTTTTAGGCACAAAAGTGAGGTTTTCTATGTTATGTGGGGTTAAGTAGTTCTTGAAAGTATTCTGCCCACCTTGCTAGTCTTTGTAGTGGATTAAATATCGGTATACCTCTTTTGCTGTTTATGATGGTGGTTGGGTTGTAGCATGCATCTCTGTTTCTCATTGTGGTGACACGTTTATAAAATTCTCTTGGGTAATCTTTGCTAAGGGTCGCCATCTGTTCATCGTATATTCTCCAGGATTCATCTTTAGATGCTCTAATTGTTCGTTTGGCATTACGTCTTGCTATTCTATAAGTAACATAGTCTTGTTCAGATTTAGTTGTGATCCACGTGTTGAATGACACATTCTTTTTGAATATGCTATCTTTAACTTCGTTGTTTTACCAGGCTTTTCTTTATGTTTTGTCCTGCCCTACTTTCTTTGATCAACATTTATTTTCCAGTGTGTCGTGCATGGCAGCCTTGAAAATTGTTCATTCCTTATCTACGCTTGAGTGGTCATCAGGGATGTTCTTATGTAGGTTTTTCATTTCTTGATTGAATTTGTCTTTAACCGTATGTTCCTGTAGCCTCCTATAATTGAGGACATGTGTTGTTACCTTTTCGTTTCTTATTTTCCTGTATGTTGAAATCTTTTTTTTATTATGACTGGTTTGTGATCAGTATCAACATCTGTATTTTGGAGTGCTCTTACAGTTGTTACCACTCTAAATATCCCTGTAAGCCTTGGTTTTGTATACTTTTCTTAAAAAGAAACGCAACATTTTTGGTATCACTTTTATAAAAGATATTCGCTGATTGGCATCAGCCAATCTATCGACTGTGTCCATCTGGCCATTAACATTTGGTGGTAGGGAGTCTCTGTGGCGAAGTGGTCAAGCCGTTTGACTCGTGCTCCGAAGGTTGTGGGTTCGATTCCGGGCCGCGCCCTTCGGTTTACGAGTTAAATGTTTCGGAGACTCCTGTGGGTCGTCGCTAAAAGCTACGGAGTTCGTGCTTTGTGCGACGCTTTCCGTGCTGCGGAAAGAGACCGAGCCATATGGGATAAAACCTGGTGCAACGAAGTCGACCCTGTCGACTTTTAAGAGACTTTTTAATTGGTGGTTACCTGAATTGTACTCACCTCATGATTCTGAGTTCATGAAAGAGGTTAAGGTCAAAACATTTTTTACAATAACCCGTGGCAGGTTCATGATAATCCTGTGAAACTTACTGAACACAAAACTCAGAATTTCAGTTAAAAATTCATTGCGCAAGTATGGCTCATCTGACTACAGAACAACGACTCATCATCGTTGGACGTTTACAGGCTGGACAGTCACAAAGTGTAGTAGCCAGAGTATTTAATGTGGTTAGAAGCACCATTGCCGTCTCCCTGGCCGAGGAGTTAGCAGCTTTCTCCGTAACCACGAATACTCTCGTGGTTCACGGGAGCGCACGTCAATTGGAATTCGAGTCGCGCCAGTGACTTATGAGAGTATGGAGCCGGTCGCACAGAAAGCAATGGCAAACTACTGAGCGTAATCTTACCAAGAAATCAACATACAGCTGAAAGATGCTGGTGTTGACAGCGATGTCCTGTAAAGGATATGCAAAATAAACATTTATGCCAGAAACTAGACGTATAGCGCGGTTTTGTAGGGAACACAGTTGTTTTCTTATTAGATTTAGGGCACCCATTCTAGACTGTGGAACAATAATCGAGATGTGTTTGGATATAGAGAATATTTTTCATGTGCTTTCGTCCAGGAAGTGATGGATATTTGCAAGTTGGCAAGCATGTTGTGCTATTTTCTTGGTAAGGACGTGAACATGAGAGCTCCAATTTAAATGTCTGTCAGTTGAGAGACCTGGTGCTTTATGTTCATTTACATTAATTATAGGCAACGTGCCCATGCGGTGTTCGAGCGATGTTGCAGTTATGACTAGAACGTTACCTACGAGATTACGGAGAGAAGTCGCTAACCTCTAGGCCACGAAGCCGGCTTCTGGCATAAAGCACGTTGAAAATAATAAGTTATACAGTCATCTAAGGCTTCAACCACTTCGAAAGCGCTTCCTTTATAACAAAGCCAAATTAGTGACTACAATTATATTTCAAAATACTCCAGAGTATTTTCTAACATTGATTCAATCTCATGCAATGAACAGCACGCGCTTGAATGCATTACATGTTCCAACGCTTAGATTGTACTTATACAAAACATGTTCTGCGTATTCTGGAGCTCACTCATGGAATGCACGCATGTGTGGGAGAAAGAGAGCGAGAGAGAAAGTGAAGGAGGGTGTGCGTGCGTACAAGCATGCACGCGTTTGTGTATGTGTGCGAGAGAGAGAGAGAGAGAGAGAGAGAGAGAGAGAGAGAGAGAGAGAGAGAGAGAGAGAGAGAGAGCGTGTACATGCATGCGTGCGTTCATGCCTGTGTGTTTGTGTGAGACAGTGAGATTGAGAGAATTGAATGAATGTGTATGTGTGCGTGTGTGATTGTGTGTGCGTGTGAGAGAGAGAGAGAGAGAGAGAGAGAGAGAGAGAGAGAGAGGGTGAGTAAAAAAAGGAGTGTGTGTGTGAGTGAGAGAGTGAGTGAATGATTGATAGATAGTGAGTGAGTGTGAGAGAGAGTGAGAGAGTGAGTGATAGAGAGTGAGAGAGAAAGTGAGAGATTGAGTGAGTGTATCTGTCTGTCTGTCTGGTTGTGTGTGTGTGTGTGTGTGTGTGTGAAAGAGTAAAAGAGAGTGAGTGAGTGCGTGAATAAGTGAGAGTGACTGAGAGAGAGAGAGAAAGAGAGAGAGAGAGAGAGAGAGTGATAAACTTAGTGTGTGTGTTTGAGTGAGAGATAGGGAGACAGTGAGAGAGTGAGTGTGTTAGTGGGTGTGTATATATATGTGTGTGTGTGAGTGTGTGCGTGCGTGTTTGTGTGTGTGTGTGTGAGCGCGTGCGTGTGTGTAAGGAAAAAAAGAGATTATACATAATCACATAATATGCTATTCCATATATTTTGTGTATTTGTATCTTTCTTATATATATTTTTCATGCCATTTGATGTCACCATGCACAGAATGAAATTTACTGCACTGCTTTATCAGATGTAGCTAACATTATCCTTATTTTCTTGCATTAATATTCTTTAATATATGCAATGTGTATGTGTGGTATATTTTCTCATCTTCGCGTGGAGGCTCATGACAGTTGTCATTATGTGTATGTGAAAGTGTGGAATCTGTGTATATTGATTTGAGTGACTGTGTGAAGCGGAGTGCCTATGCGTGCATAATTTTAGGTATGATTGAATATATATGGTCATGAGAGAGAGAGAGAGAGAGAGAGAGAGAGAGAGAGAGAGAGAGAGAGAGAGAGAGAGAGAGAGAGAGAGAGTATGATTGCGTGAATGATTTATTGTTTATGATTGCAAGTGGATATGTCTGTGTGTATGTAAGTAAGTGTGTGTGTGTGTGACAGTGTTGATGTGCGATAGTGTCAGCATTTGTGTATTTGTCGATTGTCTGCGTATGGGAAGGAGTGTAAGTGTGTAACTTGATGTATGTATGAATGAGGATATGTGGGCGTAAGAGATGGTGAGAGAAAGAAAGAGAGTATGTCTGTCTGTTTGTCTATCTGTCTGTCTATATGTGTGTATGTATGTACGTATGTACGATTGTACGTACGTAAGTAGGCAGGCAGGGATGTATGTATGTATGTATGTATGTATGTATGTATGTATGTATGTATGTATGTATGTATGTATGTATGTATGTATGTATGTATGTATGTATGCATGCATGCATGCATGCATGTATGTATGTATGTATGTATCTATGTATGTATGTATGTATGTATGTATGTATGTATGTATGTATGTATGTATGTATGTATGTATGTATGTATGTATGTATGTATGTATGTATTTGTGTGTGTATGTATGTATGTATGTATGTATGTATGTATGTATGTATGTATGTATTTATGTATGTACGTATGTATGTATGTATGTATGTATGTATGTAGATAGGTAGGTAGGTAGGTAGGTAGGTAGGTAGGTAGTTAGGTATGTATGTATGTATGTATGTATGTATGTATGTATGTATGTATGTATGTATGTATGTGTATGTATGTATGTATGTATGTATGTATGTATGTATGTATGTATGTATGTATGTATGAATGTATGTATGTATGTATGTATGTATGTATGTATGTATGTATGTATGTATGTGTGTGTGTGTGTGTGTGTATGTATGTATGTATGTATGTATGTATGTATGTATGTATGTATGTATGTATGTTAGACTAAGTGTTGTTAGCAAGTTCACCTATCTTGGCAGCACTGTGTCACAAGCTGGCACTATTGATGATGAAGTGAATGCAAGAATCTCCAAGGCCAGCGCGGCCTTTGGAAGACTGTACAAGAATGTATGGGACAGAAATGGAATAAGCCTGCAAATAAAGCTACAAGTCTGTTGTAATCCACACTGGTATATGCTTGTGAAACCTGGACTGTTTATCAGCGACACGCTAGGAAATTAAACCACTTCCACACAGTCTGCCTTAGGAAGCTATTGAAGATTAAATGGCAAGACAAGATCCCTGACACTGAAGTTCTAGAAAGAGCGTCCATGTCTAGTCTCCACACTCTACTAATTAAGAATCAGATTCGCTGGGCTGGTAATTTAACTGGCATGTCAGATCACATGCTCCCTAAACGCCTCCAAGGCGTACAGAGGAAACGCTTTAAAGACACTGGAAATCTCACTGAAAGCTTTTGGAATTCATCTTGACACATGGGAGACTGCTGCCAAAGACATACATTCGTGCCATACATCATTACGCAAGGGTGAAGCAACCAGGACTGTAAGAGCTGTGAAGAAGATCCATCAGTCCGTCATGTGCCATGCCGGAAAGCGTGGACGGTCATGACTCGCGATTTCACTCGATCAAGGGAGTCATGGATCAGCTCAATGTTCCTGTCTTCACCATGCCTTGTGGCCAAGACATCCAGGTATTTACTTCTTGGTCTTCCATTTGTTCTTTTCCCTTCAATCTTGACAGTTGTCATCAAGTTCTCCATATCATTTCTTCTAATAACATGTCCAAAATATTTTGACTGTCTATGTCTAATCTCTCTAATCAGTTTACGATTTTCATTTGTTTCTAGTAGTACTTGTTCATTGAGTTTTCTGTATGTCCATGATATTCTTTGCATTCTCCTCAGAAACCACATTTCTACAGCCAACAGATGCTTTTCAGCTAGACTGCTCATTGTCCAATTTTCACATCCATACAAAAGTGCAGGCTCTATGTAGCACCTCAAACACTTTTTTCTCCTTTAAATTGTAAAGAAGATATTTCTTTTTTTTTTCTTTTCTTGCATATCCTTTACAGGACATCGCTGTCAACACCAGCATCTTTCAGCTGTATCTTGATTTCTTGGCAAGATTACGCTCAGTAGTTTGTCATTGCTTTCTGAGCGGCCGGCTCACATACCCCGTAAGTTACCGATGCGATTCGAACCACTGCTGATTCTCACCGTCATTACGTTACCGACGAGAGTATACGAGATTACGGAGAAAAGTCATAACCTCTAAGCCACGAAGCCGGCTGTAAAGAAGATGCTAGACAGAAAAACCACTGCAGGATATCCTCCTCCTGGAACGTCAAGCATTCTTTGCTCTCATTGTCAAAGAACATTTAGAGCCAAAATGGGCCTTCTCAGCCATCTTAGAACTCACGGCTCCATGCTTTCAACCTCACTGGTTGAAATTAATGGTCATCATCATTCTTGATGGACAAACAACATAACATTTGAGAGTTTGGAGTGGGTGCATAACTGTGAGAGTTTGGGTAAATGAAGTAAGTATGAATGCAGGATTGTGTGTGTGTGTTTATAAATGTGCATGTGTACATGTGTCTCCCTGTCTGCCTGTCTCTTAACATGGTAATATGCATTGCTTGTGTTTACAACATTCATTTGACAGTGTTTTTTTTTCCTATGTGATTGTAACATGCACAATGATGAACGAAAGATGTTCTGCGATGTGTCTGCGTGCCCAATTTGTGACTTTGAAAATAAAGTTGTTCGTTCGTTCGTTACCATGGTTCCCACGTTCTGCGCGCTCGTTGATTATATTTTCATATTTTCTAGATTGTAGAAACTTATCCTGAGGCCAGAGAGCACATTCACCTCTGCTGACAATAGAATGGGAGCTGGTGGAGTCATTATAACGGTTATCCTGAGTTACCTCTTATATTCTCTGAGCGGATACACACAAGGTACGTGTATTTTTATTTAATAAACAGTTAAAATACTGTCTGTATTGTTAAACTGTGGCATGCAGAGACATGGTATCATAATACATAAGAAACATACTACATAGTGTAGTTGCGAAATGGCTAGCACGCTTACCTGTCTGCTCTTATTTCTTCTTCTATTTCAGCATTCCGAGCCATTGAGGCTCTTTGCTGCAGATATAAGCCGTCTCCATTCGTCTCTCTGGTGGACCTTCTATTGTCAGTCGCTGATTCCAAGTGTTTGTAGGTCTGTATGTATATTATCTCGC
This sequence comes from Cepaea nemoralis, assembly GCA_014155875.1. NCBI lineage: Eukaryota > Metazoa > Mollusca > Gastropoda > Stylommatophora > Helicidae > Cepaea > Cepaea nemoralis. Next base: position 100,125 of record JACEFZ010019268.1, read on the forward strand.
AACCGTCTTCTTGGACTACCTCGGGGTCTACGGTCACTTATGTCCTGAGTGTAAGCGCGTTTTGTTTCCCTATTATCTTCCCTTCTTTCAATATGCCCCAGCCATTGCAGTCTATTAGTCTTCATGATGCCTGTGATTAGCGGGGACTAAAACATATCATAAATGTCTTTGTTGCTTCTTCTTTTCCACTCTCCACTTTGTGTATCCCTAATGGGCTCAAAGATGAGCCTTAAGACATTGCTCTCAAAGGTTTGTAACAAGACTTCGTTTCCTTTAGTTGTACTCCAGGTTTCAGAGCCATACAGCACAACTGGCCTGATCAGTGTTATGTATATTGTGATCTTGTGTTACGAGATAGCGCATTTGATTTTAGCAGATGTTGTAGTGCATAGTATATATTATTTCCAGAGTTGATTATAGTTTGTATTTCTTCCCTTATTATGTTGGAGCAGTTGAAGATTGTACCCAGGTATTTGTATGTTTCCGTTCTTTTAATGGTCATATTATCTATTTGTATGTGGTCAGAGTTTTTAGCTTTTCCTTCTCTTGAAATTACTATATGTTCTGTCTTATCTTGGTTGATAACCAGTCCCATTTGTTGAGCTTTTTCCTTTAAGTGAGGCAATATTTCCGATGTCTTTTGTTCATTTTCCCCTATAATATCTATATCATCTGCATAAACAAACAGTCTGGATGTTCCTCCAATAGCACATTCCTCCTTTACCTTCCTTACAACTTTCTCTAGAGTCAGATTGAAAAGGAGCGGGGATAGTGCATCACCCTGTTTCAAGCCAGATGTTATTTGGAAAGGGTCTGATTTCCTGCCTTTATATGTTACTATATTATAATTTCTTGCTCTTGCAAGAAACTCACCTGAACGAAAATAGCCTTCAAAATCAGGGGTTACCAGTGTTACCGATCTGACCGAAAGGACAGGCAAAAAGGTGGGATACTGACCTTTGTTAAAAATAACGTAACTGCTTCCAAATCAGAAGTTTACATGGAAGGGGCTGAAGGCAATACAGACATTCACCTGATTAATTACTACTGCCAAATGACCGCCCACAGACACTGGACATACTACCATTAAAAGAGAAAAATGATTGTGTGTGGCGATTTCAACAGTCACTCGCAGAGCTGGGGCTATGATCACACTGGCCAGACAGGAGAGAGACTGGAAGACTGGCAGGATGAGAATAGATTCATCTTGATTGACAAGCCGTCTGACACACATACTTTCTTCTCGATATCATGGAACACTACAACTACACCTGACCTGGCTTTTCATTCACCAGACCTGCAGTGGAACATTAAACGAATTGTTGGGAAAAAGCTAGGTGGCAGTGACCATCGGCCAGTCTTTGTAACTGTAGAATATTAGCTTGTAAGTGGAAGCAACATTCTCTCAAGGTGGAACTACAAGAAAGCAGACTGGGCAATGTACAAGCATCGCACCAGCATACTGGTTAGAAACCTGAACACTGAGAAGGACATAAATAAAGTAGTTGAACAATTTGGGAAATGCATACTACAGGCAGCACGAGAAACAGTACCAAGAGAACCCGTAAACATTATAAACCCTAATAGAGTAGTGAACTGGAACAGTTGCATAATGATGTAGAAGTGTGTAGAAAGCAAGCAGAGGCCAACCTCAGCCAAGAGAACTACAATAAATTAATTTGCACCTTGCCGTCTTGACAGACGATATTTATTTTGTGCTTTAAAAAGGCATAATAACTTTTACCTATGGCGATAGCGAATGTGATTGATAAGGCTAATTCGCGCTGTAAATGTCCGTTCACAGTGGGTGCATGTGAACACGTGGTCATTTCCATCATCATGCACTATCTTACGTCTCACACGCTCGGTATGTGACTTATCTGCAATAATTTTCTCCTTTGTCTTTATTCCATTTCTGATCTTTTCCCTCCATGCAATACGTTCAGCAGCGACTTGCTCCCACTATGCATTATCAATGCCTGTATCAATCATGTCCCGCTTACACACATCTTTGTATCGTAGTAGAGGCCGACCCTGAGATCTCTTACCTATCTGTAATTCACCAAAAATGATGTCCTTTGGTATTCTACCATCATCCATCCTCCTAAGATGTCCTATCAATCTAAGTCTACAAAGACTGAGCATGGAATAAACCGTCACACAACCTGATCTTTCCAATACTTCAGTATTTGTGATTTTGTCTTGCCACTTAATACCAAGAATTCTTAGCAGACACCGCATATGAAAGCTGTTTTAACGTTTCTCTTGGTGTGAGTAAGTTGTCCAGGTTTCACTGCCATAAAGAAGAGTACTAAGGACACAGGCTTGATAGACAAGGACTTTTGTTTTGGCAGTAAGCTTCCTGTTCTCCCAGACTCTTTTCCTTAACTTTTTTTCATTGTTGTTGCTGCCTTACCAATCCGGATGTTGATTTCCTGATCTAGGGATAATTTGCTATTTATCACTGATCCTAGATATGTAAAATGGTCTATCATCTCTAGTTCGGCCTCGTCAATATAGACTGATGGTGCCCCATGTGCACCTTGTGACATAATCTGTGTCTTCTTTTTGCTAATTGTTAAACCAAATTCAGAACAAGCACTGGAGAATGCAGATAGTAGACATTAGAATTCTTCCTCAGAGTGGGTGGTAACTGCAGAATCATCTGCAAAAAGCAACTCTCTGATCAGCACCTTCCTAATTTTGGTCTTGGCCGGTTACAAAATCAACATGCACTTTAACTAGAATATTTAGCTTAAAAATCACAAGGCTAATTCATAAATCCTACCTCATCTATTGACATACGGCAGAAGTCATGTGGGTTGTCCTGGTTGTCAGTGTGTAAATTGGTCACATGTCGTACTGCAGAGCTCAACGTATATAGTTTAGATTACTGATTACCAAATTACTGTTGTCGTCACTGCTTCGTGTGGTGACGAGACTTATGTTTCCATTGTGTGGTGACTTTAACTATGTACTTACAATATGATAGATTTTTTTATTACATTGGTTTTGTTCCCTGTATACATGTTCGCCAGGAATGAGGCGCTCGAACCTCTTGCCCCCGGGTAGACTAGGCTCGTTAGCTATTAAAGCGGACAATCTAGGAGATAGACAACTCCGATTATAAACCCCTACGTTTAAGGTGGACCTACGTGCCGAGGACTGAAAGGCCACGGGTGAGTTGGTCGTGAACGTGGAACGTCTGGTATGCGGGCGGGGTGGCGCCAGGCGTATGGTCTCCTGAGGGACATCCCCTGCCCCTTCCCTACTACGCAGGCAATGCTAGGGTAACCGTTTTTTCCTGCAATATCCAAACATTGCTTATGGATTTAATTAAACACGGGAATCGTCGCCGGAGCTACGGAGCACTGCTCTGCGCTTGACACATCTTTCAGCGGCTAGCGAAGAGAGAGTGAAGAGGAGAAGACGAAGAAATAGTGTGAGAAGAAGGCATAGAAATAGGAGGGCAGGCGCCAGGAGAACAAGGCGAAAAGTGGAGATACTAGGTTACAACCATGTAAGAGTGGGATACTGGAATTATCGTAGTGCCAGGCAGAGAGGTCCTGTATTGGAGAGGCTAATATATGATTTTGATGTCCTCATACTCCAGGAGTTAAATACAGACAAATACCATTGTCCTGGGTACGTCAGTTATATAAACCCCACCGGGCAGAAGAGACATGGGCAAGGTCTGCTGGTGAAGAAAGGAGTGAAGCATGTGGCACTTGACTTGAGCCAGTGGAACCACAGTGCAAGAGAGGCCCAGGGTATACAAATGAAGATTGGTGGCCTAAGTTGGAACATCATAAATGTATATGTCACAGTGGACTGTTTTGTCAGAAAGGAACAATGGGACTGGCTTAAAGAATTGGAGGAATTACCAGATGATATGCTACTCATATGTGGAGACTGCAATGCGAGGAACAGAGATTGGGACAGTAGTGGAGAAAACCGACAAGGAATTGCCCTTGGGGATGCCATGGTGGACTCCAATGTAGTCTGAATAAATGATGGTAGGCCGACTAAAATGGCAATGAGGCCTGGCGATGCAGACACTGCTATTGATTTGGCACTTGTCTCGCAGTCATCAGTCCTTGATGTAAAGTGGACTGTTTTGAATGACCATGGGAGTGATCACATGCCATGCTCAGTCCTGATCTCTAAATCCAGGAATGTTAAGGTAGAGCTCGTAAGACCTTCCGGTATGAGTGGACCGACAGCCTTCTTGGACGCCTCAAACAGGGGGCATGCAACAGGACTGTTAAAACTCCTTTTTTCAGCCCCCATGGTGGATCCCAGAAGTAGACAATGCATGGAAAGCAAAGAGAGCTGCAGTGAAGCAGCTAAGGAAAATGCAACAGACACCTCGAAGCTCATGAGAGGAAGTGGACACAGCGGAAAATGACAAGAAAGACAAGGTGGAAGCTTTCAAGCGATGCGCTGCAGAGGCCAAGAACGTAAAATGGGAATGTTTTATGAAGGAGATTGGAGGTGATAAAACACTGCGTAAATTCTGAAAACTGCACAGACAAAAGAAAAGATCGGCCTATGACAGTGGGAACAATTTATAAAGAGGATGTGTATGCGTGACAACAGACAAGGAGAAAGGGGAGGCGTTTCTCCAGCTATTTTTAGAGCAGACCAATCATAATAATGCGGATACCAGGGATATAGTTATAGAGGAATTATCTGGCACAATGGAGAATATACCTTATGAAGACATCCTACGAGTTGAAGATGTCTAACATATTTTGAAAAAAAGGCAAAAGACACGGCACCAGGGCCTGATGGTGTCAGGTATGGCCACATGAAGGCTTTGAGCGATGTAGACCTGAAGGAGATGGCCGACTGCTTTAATCAGAGCATTAGAACAGCATTAGTACCGCAGGATTGGTTGCATAGCTATCTCATCCCTCTCCCAAAACCATTCAAGGATCATTCAAAGCATAGCGGCTTTAGGATCATCACCCTTCAAAATACATTTGGGAAGGTTTTAGAGAAGATAGTCGCTGTTAAGCTACAGGATTTTTTGGAAAGGGGGAAGCTTCTTCCAAGAGGCCTGGGGAGTTACAGGCCAGGAAAAGATACCTGGTCAAATGCAGCCACTTTTGCCTTTTACGTTTATGAGGGGTTCCAGAGTAGACAGGAAACGACGGCGGCAGCGCTTGATCTCGAGATGCGTACAATAGAGTTCGCTATGACATTTTGATGACCGCACTTATGGAGAAGGGGTCAATACCTGGTTGATGAACTGGATAGCAGCCGTCCTGCATTCTCTTCAGGTTGCTCTCCGTCTGGGTGCATGGACCTCAGAGCAACATATTTTAACCCCGGGACTGCCACAGGGATCTGCAATCTCACCGGTGCTCTTTAATGTGTATACGAGCAAGATTGCATACCTAGAAGCACCAGGGGTTGGAAGGATTCTAACATTTGCAGATGATATTATTGCATACAGGCAGGGGAGAAATAGGGATCAAACAGCCCAGGAGCTACAGGCGACAGTAGACAAAGTGATTGACTGGTTCACTGAAATGAGCGCTGTCATCCACCCGGAAATGGCAGCTGTGTTGTGGTGCTCTCTGAACAACAGGATTGTGAGAGATGATGCCCTAAGCCTCACGATAGATGGCAGAAGCGTCAACAGAGAGAATAAACTGAAGTATCTGGGAATCACATTTGACAGGAGTCTGTCCTTCAAGGACTATGTGGAGACGGTTGTGACAAGATCTCAAAAGGGACTCATTGCACTTAAGACTATGGCTGCAATGGACACAGAGCAGAGAATGCTCTTCACACTATACCAGCACTTGATCCTCTCAGTGATTGATTATGGACTAGGACTGCTCACTGTCTCAAAGAGTCAGCTGGTGAAATTAGAGCGCATACAGAACGAAGCTATGCGGGTCATTCTGGGATGCACCAGAGACACCCCAGTAGTGTGTATGCGTTACATCCTTGGTCTGCCGACTGTTGCTGGTAGGCACAAGGTGATGCAGGCGAAGGCATACCTCAGAGTAGCTGCAGACACAGATCACCCGTTGCATGAGGCGCTGGACGTAGTTAAGGGTCAGAGACTGATAAGAGGGAAATCATGGATGGCTCAGGCGGAGGATACGATCAGACAGGTGTGCACCTTGGAGAACATCAGGCGAGGAGAGGAGTGGGTCAGAGTGCCAGCCGAGCAGTCAGACTTGTGCAGAGTTATAATCACATTGAGCCGGGAGTGCAGCGAGTGGCCAGCAGGAGCCACGGAAGTGGAAATCAGCAACTAATTCAGGATAATTCTCGCCCGGGTGATGTGATTATCTACACGGATGGTTCGGTGTTGAGAGGTAGGAGAAGTGCCTGGGGATTCTTAGCAAAAGCTAATGGTCGACGTTTGGTGCAGGAGAGCCTGGCGTATGATGACACAACATCTAGCTTAAGAATGGAGGTGGAGGCGGTCAGTGCAGCTTTCCGCTGGATAGAGAACACGATACATACACACATTGTGATTGTAACTGACTCAGAAAGCATGCTCAGGAGGGTGAGAACAGGCAGGCTTCGTGCAGAGTGACTTGCTTCGCTTTGGAGGTCACGGGTAGCAAGAATCACCTGGATCTTTTCTCCGGGGCATGCCGGTGTGCTGGGGAATGAACAGGCGGACAGATTGGCTGCCTCGGCAAAACTTGGTGGAGTATTGATGCATGACAAGACAGACGTGGTTGCGGCCTTGTGGGAGCACGTGTACACCTCGGAGGAGCAAATGGATCATCATAGTCTGGTAATAATGAGGCAGCGAGGTGTGACGAGGGAATCTGACCGACGCTCGCCGCTCAGATTAAAGGCGAGACGGACATATAATGAGATTGCTACTGGAACTATTAGTGTTAGAACTCTTCGCTGGCTGCTGAGGATGGGGACGGAGCGCTTATGGGAATGTCCCGAATGCTGTGATGTCGGTTCCTAAATCAATCAATCAATCAATCAATCTCTGAGAATTGTGGAGGCGCCATCTGAGCGTGAGTGAATGTATATACCACCATCCTGATCACGAAAGGCATATTTCAGTAGAAGTGAAAAGTATATTCCAAAGAGGGTGGGAGCTAGTACACAACCTTGCTTAACTCCACTCTTGATTTCAAACTCTTCAGAAGTTGCACCATCAAACTTGATTAAACCCTTCATGCCTGTGTGGAACGATTCCACAATGGACAGAAGAGTTGGTGGGCAGCCAATCTTCTTTAATGCCTTGAACAGACCCTCATGACTGACCAAATCAAATGCCTTTGTGAGGTTGATGAAGGCAATAAGCAGTGGTTGATTCTGTTCATGGCATTTTTCTTGCATTTGTCGAAATGAGAATATCATATCAATAGTAGACCGGTTCTGTCGAAAGCCACACTGTGATTCGGAATAGATTTGATTTCCTAAGACTTGAAGTCTGCGCAGAACAATTCTGGCAAATACTTTTCCAACAATACACAGAAGTGAGATACCCCTATAGTTGTTGCAGTCGCTCCCATCGCCCTTGTTCTTGTACAGTGTTATTATGCTTGAATCTTTAAAATCCTCTGGGACTTGTCCTTCTCGCCAGCATAGCTCTATTAGCTGGTGGATCTGTAGAGTGAGTGTGTCTTGCCCACCCCTGATAACCTCTATTGGAATCCCATTCTTACCTGGAGCCTTGCCAGATGCAAGTTCATTTATAGCACACTTAACTTATGTTATAGTGGGAAGTGTGTCCAGGTGGTCAAGAGTTGGTAGAGCCTCTATGGCGTTGAGGGCATCATCCACTAGTTTGGTCTCACTTGAGTAAAGCTCCAAATAGTGCTCTACCCTTCTGTTGTTTCTTATCAGTTATGATTTCTCCAGTCAAGGTTTTCAATGGTGCACTTCTTTTGATCACTGGACCACAGGCTTTCTTCATTCCTTCATACATGCTTCTGATGTTTTCCTTATCACTTGAGATTTGAATTGACTCACATAACTTGATCCAATAATCATTTGCACACTGTCTGGCAGTCTTTTGCACATCCTTCCTAGCTTGCCTTAGCTCACTCAGAGTGTTATGCGTTGGTCTTTCCTTGTTTCTTAAGAGAACTATCTTCTTCTTATCAATCAAGGGCTGCAGAGTCTGGCTGTTTGCCGCAAACCAGTCCTACCTCTTATGGTCCACCGTGCCGTAAACCTCTACGGCAGTTTTATAAAGAGTTTCCTTAAGTTGAACTAACTTTTCATTTACTGTACAATTTATCTGGTATATCAGTGAAAGCGCCTTCAAGTTGCTGTTGAAACTGAAAGCACTTTTCAGGATCGTGAGTGTTAATAATATTATTCCTGGGGCTAGATTTGTGTTTAGCTGTGTAGATTATCTTTGGTCTCAGTCACCCTTGCAACAACCAAAGAATGATCCGTATCATAGTCAGCACTGTGGTAACTTCGAGTCAATGATACATGGTTCAGATGTTGTCTCCGTGTGATGATGAAGTCCAGCTAGTTTCAATGGCCGGATCTTGGATGTTTCCATGTGACCTTATGCAGCTCTTTTGTTTTAAAAACTGAGTTTGTAATACATAGGTCATTTATGATGCAGTGCTCCAGCAGCCTTTGCCCATTTTCATTCATGCGACCGATGTTGTATTTTCCAAGGCACACTGGCCATGAAATCGAGTCTTTGCCCACACGTACATTAGTTAGTTAGTTAGTTAGTCGACAGATCATCCTCATTGCACATCGAACCATTCAGTCCATAAGTGCTCGGATCCCCTCCTCAGCAAATCCCGCAACGTGTAGCGGCTAACGACGCCAGTTCTGTGTTGGTTTATCAATTTTCTTTGGCTTCCTGCGTAGTGTTCTTGTTTGGCCACCCCTCTTTTAATTTGCTGCTCTCGCAGTCTGGCCATTGTTGTAGATTCACAGTCATCACTTGGTTCTCGCAAAAGTCTTACTTCTCGTAGAGCATTCAGAATGTCGGCCTGGTCCATGGCGCGTCCGCCTCCACCGTAGCCTCACCTGCGAGCTTGAAAGCCCGCTCATTTCCTTGTACTCCCGCATGACCTGGCACGAAGATGAAACTAATCTTTGCCAGTCGAGACCGCTCCAGAGGCAGCAACCATTCTCTTCGGATCGACCCCTCCTCTATCCTCTTGATCATGTTCATTGAGTCGCTAAGGAAACAAGCCCTAGTGAATGTCTGTGTCTCGAGCCATGTTATTGCTTTACTTACTGCCATGACTTCCATGGTCAGGCTACTTGTGGTTTCAGTGAAAGCACCAGAGTCCTCCTTCACAATTCTCCCTCCGGCCCGAGCTGTAAAGGCCCATGAGCTTCTCACATGTCGGACGACCGACCCATCTGTGTAGATGACCTGCGTCACCGTCTAGCGAATTCTCGAAAATCAACGCTTGTACTTCAGCCTCAACAGCAGCCGGATTTTCTTGTCTGCATTTTCTATCTAGTTGGATGCAAACTGAAAAGGATGTGCAGAAGTCTGTTGGCACTTGCACCCACTCCTCGCCAGGTTCTAAGTCCTCAAGTGAACACACCTGTTGAAGAATGTCTTCGGCTTGACCCATCCACGACCGTCCTCTTTTTAACCTGCTGCCCTTCACCTTCCTAATTTCACTATGCAGTGGATGTTGTGTGTTTGCGTTAATTCTGAGGTAGGCGCGTGCCCTGCAACCTTGTATTCTCTCTTCAATGGTTGAAAAATCAAGAAGGTAGCGCATCGCCCTGCATGCTGTATCTCTTGTACATCCAAGAATAATGCGCATAGCTTCATTCTGTATCCTTTCCATCCTTTCTATCTGCTTATGGCTGAGAGTCAGGATTGCCATTGCATACTCCAAAACAGACATGACCAGCCCCTCGTACAGAAGACATAGATGGCGCTGCTCACAGTTTGCTGCCGTCATCACCCGCATCGCTGCCAACCCCCGCTTGACCTTTGTTATCACCTGGTCTATGTGCACATTATAGGCAAGGCTTCGATCAAACCGTATCCCCAGGTAATTCATTGCCTGCGTTCTTTCCACCGTCTCTGAACACAGCATTACAGTTGGTGTTGGAGTGTTGACAATATGATTATTCAACGAGAACCAAGTCACTGTTGCCTTTGTTGGGTTGACCATTGCCCCAGCTTCATCACACCAAGTACTTATGCGATTGAGTTCGGTTTGTAGTTCCACAGCAACCTCCTCTCTATCCTTACCCTGACGATACACTAAAACATCATCGGCATATGACAATGTCCTGCCAGGTCCAGTGATCTGCTCACTGGTGATTCTCACTGTGTAGGCGTTGAACAGTACCGGAGATAATGGTGATCCCTGTGGTAGGCCAGGATATATTGTTGTTGGTTCCGAAGTCCAACTGCCACATCTAAAAACTACTTTCCGTTGGAAGAGGGCTGCAGCGATCCAACTAAGGAGGAATGGACTTACGTTTAGTTCGAGAAGCTGAAACATTAAAAAACTCCAGTGGTACTCTGTTGTATGCGTCCTCAAGATCAATCGCTGCAGCAACGGTTTCAGTGCCTGAGTGGAAACCTTCATAGACATCCTGGGCAAAGACTGCTGCATTGGTCCAGGTTTCTCTTTTTGGACGGTACCCACCCAGCGTGGGTGGGAAAACACATTGCCTCTCTAGTTGGCTTGATATTTTCCTGGCAATTACCTTCTCCAGCAGCTTGCCTATTGTATTCTGCATGGTTATAATTCGATATCCCTGAATTTTTGTGTGGTCTTTGTCAGGCTTCGGCAAGGGAATCAGATAGCTGTGTAACCATTCCTCCTTGATGCTAGCACTCCCTATACTGTTGTTGTACATGTCTGCTAGTTTCTCTAGCTCATTGTCGGTACACCTATTTATGTCGTCGTATCTTATGCCATCAGGACCTGGAGCACTGTTTTTTGATCGTCGAAGCACAGCCTTGATTTCTTTTACTGTCACTGTGTCTTCATCCGAAGTGTTCTGGGCCTTGCATCTGTCTGAGGTGACCTCCTTGGCCAGATTTCCGCCTCCCATGTCTGTCTGGTAGCTCTGCTCAAGGTAGCGTTCAAAGAGGGCTTTGCCCTTGTCCTCGTCAGTCCTCTGCCAGATGAGGTCAGCACCTTGGAAGTCAGAAATGCTCTTATTCTTGACTACACCACTCATGCTTTTATGTAGTCGCCAGAACAATTTCAGTGACTTGTCTGTGCTTACTCTTTGACACACCTCTGCCCATTTTTCGCTTTTAACAACATTGACCAGTTTTTTGAAGTAGCTTACTTTTGTGTGCATCTCTCTTTCTAAGTGCAAGTAGGGACTAGGATGACCAGCTCTGTTCTTCTTGGCATTTTGCCATCTCCTTACAGCACTACGATTATCCACCCAAGCCTTCTCCACCTCGAAACTCCACCACGGTGGCTGCTCCCAGCTTTTTTTCCTGCCCTGAAACGTTCTGCGCTTGTCACGTCTTATTTTACTCACCACATCTTGCCCTGTACTGTCATACTGGAACGTCTTTACCTTTAGCTTGTGCTGCCTGGTTCTGCCTTTCTCCACCAGTATGCTGCAATGGTGGAGGTGGCTGCAATGGTGTCCTAGGACACCCCATCTACACACTGTAGTGAGTGAAGGTGAAACTAGCGCCAGATCAATAGCACTGTCCTCATCGCCCGGACGGCTTGCTGTCCTGGTGACACAGCCACTGTTGATACAAACCAGGTCGATGGTTTCCAGCAGTCTCGAGCTCCTCTCCCTGTGTATTGGAGGAAGTAGTTTCCCCATGATCTGCCTTTAGCGTTGAAGTCACCACAGAAAATAACATTTCTCTCGTGGCCTAATATGCCACTTAAGCACTGCCACTTCTGGGCGTCCACACTGGCATTGCGGGCATAAACATTAACCAACATGAATGGTATACTGGAATGAACTCTCAACGCCTGTATTTGTATATCGTCACTGTCCCAACTGGACATGTCTAGCTCTGACGCCACCATGCTGTCGTGAACGAGAATCACCATTCCCAGATGTCGTCTGTTGTAGAAACATTTGAAGCCGGTAATTTGGAGTAGCTGATCGCCCAATCTCGTCTCCTGGAGTGCTACAATGTCGTTCCTGTAAACTAGGGTTTCTAAAATAGAGTCCCGTTGTTTTACACTGGCACAGTTCCAATATAGAATACGGATATTCCTGAGTCCTAGACGGTGACACTTGAGTCTAAAACACCTCATACCACCACGCTTACCTTGCTTCTTTTTCCCTGCGCGGCTACCACGCCGCTTCGGTATGTTGACTGCTGACCGCACGAAGAACACACGTTGTTCCGCCATGTTGAAAAAACGTAAACACAGACTGAGAAAACCTCACACGCTGCTGAAAATTCACTCAAGGATGGCTTCGCTCGATGCACGAACTCCGTAGCACCCGCGCAGATCTTGAGGTAGAAACTCCTGGTTTTACATCCTGGCACACCAATTACACGCAAGAGTTGAATAAATCCATCCCCTACGTGAAAAAGTTAACGAACACAAAACAACACGACCGTCCGTCGCCATCTTGAAACCGGAAGAGCATCACGAACATTGACATCACAGAGCATATAAATGTAGTCAGATTTTAGAACTGCCTTGATCACGGAGTCTAACTCCTCATAGAAGGAATCCTTCACATCATCAGAGGAATCGAGTGTCGGTGCATATGCAGTAATAATGGTGACAAAACCACAAGAGGTTGCCAAGCGCAAGAATAATTGTCTTTCATTTCCTCGTGCTGGAATTTCAATCATTCCCAGTAGCGAATTCTTCACTGCAAAGCCCACACCGTGTTGCCTTGTTTCTGCCTGTCCTCTACCCTTCCAACAAAAGGTGTAATTGTTTTCCCTGAGTGACCCTTCCTCGGCGAGGCGAGTCTCCTGCAGGCCAGCAATATCAATGTTAAGACGATTGAGTTCGGCATCAATCACAGCCGTTTTTCTCACATAGTTAATATTGGTCAAGTAAGTGGAAAATCCTGGACAATATGGTTCTCATGCTCCAGGTTGCAAGCCGCAGTTTGAAGTTTCTATTTTTCATTTTATTAGTACCTGGTGTATTTGTTTTACAGCCTGCGATTCAGATTTTGTCCTAGCCTCAAGCACCCATTGAAGCAGGCAGGCTGTGGCGGATCAGCACCCTATTGGCCGGGGGCTGCCAAGCTTGAGGCGGGCGGTAGCTGATCAATGACACCTGTAGGTGTCCCACCGTCAGAGGCAACGCGTGGCGCCCCATGTCTACGCCAACTGACAGGGACTTATAACCCGTAACAGCTGCCTCTCGCTTTGATTCCGAGACCGGTTAAGACCAGGGATGGAGTTATTGCCTCTCCATGGCACAAAGTCTGGGCTAAAATATAGAGATCATGTGTTGCCCATGCAGCATGATCCCTCTCTCGGCCTGCCTAGTTCACTCCAGAGGAAAAGTAACACTTCTACATCTGGAACAAGACAAGCAGCAGAAGCTGCCGAGTCAGCAAAGCAATGCTGTAACTGTCCGCCTGTCGGAGCTTCGATCCTAGACCAGCTGCCAACCAAGGCTTAAGGCTTGGTCTGCCCTGCCATGGCATTTTGTCTTTAGGTTGCATTTCCTCGCACCAGGGTAAGGCTTGTACCCTCCCAATTGGGCCCTTCTGTCCAAAGCCGTTGGCACAATGTGGGGTGTCGGGTTTGGTAAGCGCCGCCCAACGTTCGGCGCTAACAGACAGCAGGTAGTACCGTCTACTGTTATACGGTAGCTCAGTCATATCTGACTAAGACTTGACACCAACTACAATAAATACAGGCACGCAAAAGCCAAATTTCAAAGGGCCCAGCTGCAGGCTAGACGGGAAAGCTGGCAGGCGAAAACAGAGTCACTGAACTTTGAAGGAGACACAAGAAAGTTGTGGAAGCTAATAAAACAGCTTAACGATATGGCACAGGGGGAAATTCAAAAATTACACTACATAAAGACGGAAACATCTTAACACGAAAGCAAGCAGCTGACGATTTTGCGGACTCATTCGCACAAGATAACAATATCGAAATTTGTACAGAGAAACAACAAGAGATTCGAGAGAAATGGCAACATATAGGACAGAATGCTACCCTACATGAGGTTATGGAGGCACCTATCACAATCAGTGAACTGGAGTTAGCCATATCAAAATTGAAAATGAGAGTCACCAGGAGCTGATGGTATCTCCAATTAAATGATCAGGAACCTAGGAACAGAACCTTCTCAAGACGACTGAACGTTATGGACAGACCAATTCAGTTCATTATTCTGCGCCTCAGAACAGGACACGATAAATTACGCAACCACATGTATACACAATTCAAGATTGGTGACTCATCCATGGCACATGTGGTTTGGCGTCGCATACAGCAGAGCACATACTCCAAGACTGCCCAAACTACAACATATCTGGCCAAACCTTCTGGCCTAGAGAGACAATAGTGGAAGACAAACTCTATGGACCTCTGAGTGAACTAAAAGAGACTGTTAGATGCATAAAGGCGACAACACTGCAGTTATAGACATATTTCAAGCGAACGAAAGAAGAAGAAGAATACCTTTTCTAATTCAGTATGTTTACCATCTTGCAAACGGATACCTTTGTCATAACGATTTTTCTTGTAGTCTCTTCAAGGCACCTCCCCACCTACGTCGTTATTTAATGAACTGACAAAACATGATTATCTAGACATCTGTAAAGAACGAAGTTTGCCATTGCTTTGATTCTTAACATTGGCCACACTGGTCGATGATAGTAGCCATTATCTCCATAAAGAGATTCTCCGCCTACCATCGTGCCATTTCAGACCCCTGTAATTGTAGAGTTGGCCATTACCCGCATCCCATGAATGTGTAAATCAAAAATAAAATAAACACAGAAAGACTAAACAAACACATCAATGAAAACAAAGATAGTTCTTTTATTAGTCAAGCATCACATCTGAAGGACAAAATATCCAGCAATGAGATACAAAGTACAACTGTATAGACAATTACAGTTCTCAACAGGGATAGACAGTGGGTTGGGTATCACACAAACCAGACAATCACCTGCAACTCAGTCAAGTCCATAGAGTGCCCTAAGTATCACATCCAGACATCACATTCCTAATCCGATCAGGACAACAAAAGGACTATAACATAAACAACAATAAAAACACAAACATAAACATAAACATGGGTTGCCTAATATTGTGACAAACAAAGACCCATGAATGCTCTGAAAGCCACTGTCAGATACCATTCACTACAACATAAAAAGAATCCGTGATTATCAGTAAACTATGAAATGCAACACACACTAACACACATACACACATATCTGTATGATGACCTAACAAGACAACATCGACATTAATAGAGTGTGCCTCTATAAGACAACACTCTCATACTGACCATCCAGACACAATCAGACACAATCAGACACAGTATTAACACTGACCAGGTTTCTCCTGCACCAGACATATACCACTTGCACTGGTGACAATTGGACATCACATCACAACATTGATTGTGTTCACCCACAGCAGTCAACACAATACCGTTTGCTACATCTGGGATTACACACTATCTATTGTCAACCAGTGTCAAAGTCAACACCAAACACAACCCATCACTCTGCAATCAAATATTATGCAAAGTTATAACACAAACCTGTCAAATATCATGTATAATTCCCCAACAGGACAATATCAACATCACTTGAACCTGTTCACACAAGACATAGACAACACCCTGACACAGGTGACAATCAGGTGACAAGACAACATATTGACACTGACTGAGTTCATCCCCACCAGAATAAACACCCATGTACTGACGGCCAAGCAGACATAAACTACAGTACTGATTGGGTTCACAATATCAGACATATACAGTGTCTCACATATATTTGTAACATGCTTTTTATTAATCACCAGACCATAATTGTGGATTGAGCTATAATACAACCACATAATATTATATTTGGCCTGTCCCTATCTGCACAGTTCACATTATAATCTTCATAGTGGGATGGAGCGTAGCATTACATCACACACCTTCCATGCTATTACACGCACCGTGTTTTACTGCAGGCAAAGCCTCAGTCATATAATTCCACCAGCAATCGAATGCACCTTCTGGCATAAACACTACTGCATCCTTGTCACAGGATTATCAAGAAAAATACTTTTCTACTGCATATTTTAAATACTATATGCAGGATCATGATTGTCATCACTCAATGCCACCTAAGGGTACTTGACAATCAATCACACCCATTATCATCGTTCATGTGTCCACAACAATCATGTAGAATACATAGACTAATACACATTATTACATACTCAATGTAATACTGCTACCCACACTGCTCATTATATTAGCATGTGGCCATAATATCAAATCTCCAGAATTATACAATGCTGCCCCTCCCAGCACTGACACGTAATCTGCTAAAATCTAAACAAACCATGCCAGTCCTGCATCACCACCGCATGAGACATAGCTACCTGTTGCCCCGTGGAATGTGCTCTTCCTTCCGCCAATAAAATGCACTAATGTTACTTACACATTGGTTAGTTCAGGTAGCCTTATACTTCATCGTCAGCCAGTGTCCTAATCACATCCGTTACTTTTCTACTGGCCTCCTCCATGTTGGCATCGGCGTAGCTACACGCTCAGGTTAGAGAGCTCCCTTTCCGTCCTCTGTCAGACTGGTACCACTTGGTTTCCGGCCATTATTAAACAGTCCACTGGTTTGGGGATTCCAGCCAGCAATCGTCACAGGCACTGTCACATCACTTTTATCTATATTATCTAAGCACACTTATCACTGCAGGCTTCTATGAATATCACAAATCAACATTTCCCTGGAACTTCTCGATCCTTCCAAGGGATTTTTCGCCTTCCTGATTCTGTCCATAGATTGGACAGGTTGGTCCTGGCCTTCTTGATGTAACTAATGGACATTTTTGCCCACCTGCTGGTGGAAGTGGCCGAGAAAGGTCGGTTCTGGCACTCTCATTGTTGGCCTTGAGTATAGAATCTTCTCTGACCGTGGCGTCATTGATCAGAAAGCGAGATCTTCCAGTTCCAGTTCCAGTAGTAGAAAAAAAAAAACTTTCCACCGTCGTTCAACTAGCCCTTGTGGCGTTAGTTATATTGTAGTGGTTCATGATACTGGTTAAGTTTCTCTCTGTTTCTGCGCCAGTGTTAGTTGGCTTATCGATTTTTGGAAGGTTTATGCCTGTGTTGTTAGCTGGAGGTTTGGCCGGCAAGTTCTCCTTTGTGTCCGTCTTCTCTGGCAGTTTCTTTGGTCAGTGATGGCTTCTGGTTCGTCTGTTTTGACTAGCTGCAGTCCTTATAAGGACTAGTTTCTTGGTTATGCGTCTATACCTTTTTGCCTTAACATCTCGTTAAATGCAGCGAACAATTTTTTTCCGTCTTTTCTCTTTGTGCTTTTTCGGCTTCGTCTTAGCTCCAGGGCTCCAGTTAGATTCAGATGTGTCGGTTCCTCCTCTCGGCTTTCTTCAGATGACTGGTAGTCAATTGATTTATTCTTGTAATTCTTGGATCTAGTGCGTGGGCTACTGGCTTTAGCTTGAGGTTTCAAATTGATTTTTGGCTTGGCTCCAGCTTGCGGCTCCTCTGCGGTCTTTTGAGTGGCTTCTGCCTGTTTTGGGCTAGGACCCTTTCGGCATTTAGCAGTTCTCTTTCGGTCTTGATTGTGTTTAGAAATTCTTCATTTGCCTTTTTAATATGTGCCATACGTTCCACCTTAGTCTGTGGTTGTACCAACGTCATTTCCGGTTTCGAGCGGACGTGTTTTCACAAGCTATCTCAATTTTTATATAATTTATCAAAGTTTTGCCTATTTCAGTCGAGATGCTGTGTATATCATTGCGTTCGTTCTAAAACTAGATCTAATACTAATTAATATCTTAAGTTTATGTGACTGTTTATTTAGTGAAATGAGGATTTATTTTGTGAAATGGACTGTAAGAGCATTCAATTTTGAAATCTACCAATTATCGACTAACGACAACGTGTGATTAAACCATGCGTGACTAGCGCGTAGTAAGTCGCCAAGCACACAATATCCATTTCAAGTGATAGCGGAACACAAACAAATCTTGACGAATCAAGTGCATGGGCGTATCAAAACCAACCAACCACAACACATGACATCAAATTGCCCGTGGCGCGTCTAGAGTTCGCTGCATTCTTCAAGCGGGTTTGATAACATGATGCAGTAATGTCATTGTCAGGGTCTTAAACTTGGCTCGCTAACCTAACAGTGTGAGACAGTACAAGTACAACGTGATTTGACGTAAGACTCAACGACACACCGTTCAATGGATTTATTCACATATCAAATACAGAACGATGATCACAACAATATATACTTGATACTTCAATACACTTACATACAGCTCACAAGTCTAACTCAAGATGTCCAGACACTCGACTTTCAAGCACAGAAAACCACACAACGCCTTTCTCTCATCATACGTCTGTCCGAGTCGAAGTCCCAGAGCTGTCTGCCGCTAGTTCGCAACTTGCCTCCCGCCTCAAGTGGCTTCACGAGGCATGCGTGCGTCTTGCGTCGTCAGCCTGACCGCTGGTCGCTCGTCAGCCAGCAATCTTGCAGGCAGGTACTACTACTCGCCTGGCGGCGTAACGAAGTTGCTGCATCCCTGCTGGGAGCTAAGTCGCCTGGCGGGCGTAACGATGTCACTGCATCACTGTACCCTTTCTGGACTCTGACAGTCATCGATAGGAGAGGCCTCTCTGGAGGTGACTGGTGTTAAAACAAGATCCGATTTACGATCGGCCATAAATCAAATATACACACTAAACAAAGAGAAAGCTGTGAAGACCAAGCTAGCCAGGTGTGTGAACCCACTCGGCCGAGTCGTCCAACACACCAACTCTGGCCAATGTGTCAAAGTATCCTTTAACAATAAACTCCACTATTGAGGCATTGCGAACGTGCCTCGTCAACTATTACAAGCCTTAACTATTTCAACACAGACAAGATAGGAGCGGGGCATACGTCAAAGACCTGATTACGACGCCAGTCCTTACAATACACTTGTATGACTTGAAAACAAATTATTAGCTCAGGGTAGCGTTGAAAACATTACATCTTGGCTAAAATTGAACTTTGTCGAGCTGGAAAACTCAATACATACATTCACGAGTAGAGACATATCAAAGACACAATATATCATCAACATGCTCGCCTCGAGTTAGTAATCAGAATCCATACAGCCCACAATTACAGATGTGGACTTCACAACAGACAAAGAAATTTTCTAAGTAGGCGGAGATGGAATCTCCAGAACAGAAAGCCTTCACGAGACCTTTATATTTATTATATTTTTGTTCTTCTTCTTTGCTTCTTAACTTATTTATTGATATTTCTGCGTTGGCCTCCATTTCCATCTGTTTTAGTTTAATCTGTGTCTCGGCATTTAATTGGGCCTGTTTGGCGGCGGCCTCAAGTTCCATCTGCAATTTCTTTTCATTGGCCTCCAATTGTACTTTCTTTTCATCTGCTTGCATTTGCATTTGCAATTTCTTTTCCTCGGCCTCCATTTGTAGTTTCTTTTCATCTGCTTGCATTTGCATTTGCAGTTTCTTTTCCTCGGCCTCCATTTGCAGTTTCTTTTCCTCGACCTCCATTTGTAGTTTCTTTTCATCTGCTTGCATTTGCAATTTCTTTTCCTCGGCCTCCATTTGCAGTTTTCTTTCTTCTCGTTCTATCGCTCTTTCTTCACGGGCAATGTTTTCTGCGTGTGTTTTCTGTGCCCATTCTGACAGTTTTTCTTCTTTATAACCTAACTTTATTCCTTGCTCAATGCATTGATCTAAACTAGACATTTTGTGTTTTACTTGTTGTTAAGTTTATAGAGTTGAATTCCCTTAGAAAAATATGTTGTGTGTCAAAAATTGGTTTACTCCCCTAATTATTAATGTGTAAATCAAAATGCAAGGTTACGTTGGTGACAAGCTTATGCATATGCAAAGAAATCATATGATACAAAATAATACATTGATGAAACATGAGAAGTACAGCTTAGAAGTACAATGAGTATGAGGTGAAACTTAGCTCTGAATTTTGAAGCTCCTCGATGTTGTCTTGTACTCTCGTCACTGTTGGAACGGTTTCATCGGTTGGACGTTGCACTTGTTGCGGAACAATCTGCTCGTGGAGCGAGAAAACATTAGTCACTGTCACACAACAAAAAAAAATTGTCAAAATAGTAACATGTCAGAAAAAAAAATTGTTTACAGAATCAAAATAAAGAGGCACTACGGAGGCAATGGTGAGACATTGCCGAGGGACTCATATTATTTCTATTTTATTGCTAGATAGCTACTAGTTTTATGTAAGCTTGTAACGTTAACAATTTCTTTGATTTAAACAAATCAATGTGTTATCAAAAATCAATGTGATATGCTTAAATAATTAATTTTACATGGCATTTAACAGGTTTTTAAGAAAACATTCTATGCCCAAACCGGAAAACTAGCCCCCAAAAAGCCTGTCATGGTCTTACTCTTATCTAAATTATGGTTCGGGTTCATACAGGCAACAATACACTGTTCGCTAGGATATAGAACATTTATTGTAATAAGTGTACAGTTGGCGCAGTTGGTAAACAGACCCGCGCTCTCTTATATTACATATCACAGATAGTTAAACATCCAACATATAGTTGTCGTACAACAATCTAGCACACTATCTAGCCTAAGTATATCTATGAATATCTATGAGTCCCTCTCAGGCAGGCCTTGTTGTCTCTCTCCAGTCCGTTTGTCCTCTCCCCGTCTCCGCGTGTCCTAACTCGACACGGGCGGTAACTCTGTCCGAGTTCCTCGTGGACCCCGCATTAGGTGGGCTACATCAGTGTCCACGGAATCATGGACTTAGTGACCATCTCTTTCGAGAAGGTTCTAGATTACTCGGGTCCTGCGCGACTCAATGGTTTCCCTTGGGCTGTAGTTGCAGCCCTTTATTATATGTAAACGTGAGGCGGTGACAACATGGCTATTTTTATACAACACATTACAGTATACATTTCAAATTATGGCCCTTTGTGTAATGACGTAATAACAAATAAATGAAAGGGGAATAATTTCAACATTAAATGAAATACAATAATTTACAATAATTATCCTATTTCTTAGCGTCATTGCTTGACGTTTCTTCATATTAACGAGAAAAAAAGTCGGTAATATGAATACATTAATCAAGATATGATTCTAAGATTACACTACTTAAATATATAAACACACAATTCGTGTATTTAACTTTGTTGATTCCTAAAGATTTTAGAATCGTCATAGCTTTTTAAACTTTTATTTGTCGTCTGCTAATTTTGCTCTAAATTTCTAACTAATCCGGAAGTACACACGAACACTAAAATAGCTGATGTTGAAGCTTGCAGAACACACTTGTTCCGGTCTGATGTAGTTACGGAAAGTACAATGTTCTCACATTTCATGTGTTGGAAGTTTCACTACAAAACCTTCTGGATTACGATTGACTGTTCATGTGTTGGATGTTTCACTACAGAACATTATGGATTTCGGTTCACCTGCAGAGGTGTAGCTGTCAATGTTTAGTTTACACGTTCACACACGTCATTAAAATATCCCTGGAATGTTCCACACGCAGATGCCACTGTCAAATTGGATAGTTCGCTTGCGGTAAGTTTTTTGAGCGAATGTGACACTGTTCTTGTTCGTAATATATACAATTAATAAAGTTCGCTTTCTACCACACACTACACAATTATATACGACAATCACTACATGAATTAGTAAAATAAGAACACTATATATAATGGGAGTAATCCCTATCACAATATTGTAGACATTACACAGCTTTTTGTGAATGAAAAAAAAATTATTCACTGAGGAATGGCTGTGTCGGTCTGAGTGTATTTGTACACACTGCACTCAGACATTGGTGCTTACTGGGTCGGTCGGACAACGGGACAAAAGATCGGCAATTGAATTGGTTCTGCCTGGAATATGTCGAACCTCAAAGCTGTAATCTTGAAGCTTAAAAGACCAGCGCGCTACCATATGATGTGAAGGTACACCCGAATTTATAAACCGTAAAGGGCTGCTGTCAGATTCCACGATAAAATGACGTCCTAGAAGAAATCTGGACAATTTTGTTATACCCACCACTAAAGCTAGGGCTTCCAATTGAGGGATAGACCACGCCCGTTCTCTGGGCTTTAGTTTCCTGGATACGAAGTACACTGGATGGAGGATGTTATTGTACTCTTGCAACAAGACTGCGCCAATCGCCACGGAGCTAGCATCTGTACGCAATCTGAAAGGTAAATGGAGGTTGGGCAATTTCAGGATGAGCTTATTTGAACTGTTATCAGAAAAACATGCTATTACTTTCTGGAATGCAATTTTTAGGCATTCATTGTGTACAATTTTATCTGGTTTATCTTTTGTTAGTAAATTAGTAAACATTTCGGTCAGTTCGGAAAAATCAGGAATGAACTGCCGGTAATAGTTTATTAGTCCCAACAAACTTCTGACTTGTTTCTTTGTAGTCGGAAGTGAGAGTTTTAGTATCTTGGACACAATGTTATCGTCTGTCATGACAAAGCCGTTGGATATTTTGTACCCCAAGAAAGATATTTCCTGGTAGGCTATGTCTACTTTCGCAGGCTTTACTGTCAGTCCGTGTTGTCTAATACGTTCAAATGTCTGTTCTAACGTCTTAATGTGCTCTGTCATTGTCTCTGTGTCGACACAGATGTCGTCGATATAGCAGATTATGTTAGGAATGTCTACTAGAAGAAGTCGTGTCATACGTACGAAGGTGGCTGGGGCATTGACTAGCCCAAATGGAAGTTTGCACCATTCGTACAGTCCCCACGGTGTGGCAAATGCTGTCAGATGTCTGCTCTGTTCGTCTACTTCTATCTGATAATATCCTTTAGTCATATCTATTTTCGTGAAGAACCTAGCGTCTGTCAGTTCTGTCAGAAGATCGTCAGCGTTTGCCATTGGCTCCAAATCTAGAACAGTTATTTTATTTAGCTTTCGATAGTCGATGCACAGTCTTATTGTATTGTCCTTTTTGCGTATTATACCATTGGAGATGAGAAGTCTGATTGGGATCGTCTTATGATGTTGTTTTTCTCTAAGTTGATGATCTCCTGATGTAAATGTTCTTTGTAATGTAATGGAATGGTGTATGGTCTGCATCTTATGGGTGCGTTTGATGTGAGTGTGATGTGATGCTGTACTAATTCTGTTTGTCCTGGGTTGTTGGAAAAGATGGTGTTGTACTGTTGTATAAGCTGTTTGCAACTGTCTGTCTCTGCTTGAGTTAACTTTGGGTTGATTTTGATCTCCTTCAAGCAGTTTGTCGTGTCTAATGCAGGTGTTGGAATTTCGTCACTAGCATCGTCATCTTCGTGATCTATTATCACTGTACAAGCTGTAGTATCGTCTTGTTCGTTGTCTCTGTTGTGGTATGGTCTTAGCATATTTATGTGAAATATTTTGTGTTTGTCTTTTATTTGGATTTCGTAGTCTACAGGTGAAATCTGTCTCGTCACTTTAAAAGGTCCCTGCCAAGAGTCAGTCAATAAGTGTCTGTCACTAGGTAGTAGAAGAAGAACGTCCTGTCCAGGTGTCAACGTTATTGTCCTGTTACCTTTGTCAGCATACTGTCTATAAGTAGCACCAGATAATTTTAGTGCATTCTTTGCAATAATACACGATTTGATGATTCTTTCACGCAATGATGTAACATATACGTATGATGATATGGGTTTAAGTACTGGAGTATAGTCAGTTAACATTTGGTGATAAATAGTCAATGGGCCACGTGGTTTGGCACCATAGATAAGTTCAAAAGGAGAGAAACCGGTACTAGAATGTGGTACCTCGCGATAAGCAAAAAGAATAGCTGGTAGATATACATCCCAGTTATTGGGGTGCTCTTGCGTTACTTTGGCAAGCATGTGCTTTAGATCCCCGTTAAATTTTTCTATTACTCCACTACTGTGAGGATGGTACGGGGAATTGAAACATTGCTTCACTCCCAACATTTGGTGAAAGCTTGGGTAGATGCGGCAATAAACTGAGTGCCCCTATCAGATTGGATAGTATCTGGAAAACCTATCCGAGAAAAAATATGGAAGAACACTTCCATTATATCATTGGCAGTTATGTTCTTTAGCGAAATAGCTTCTGGCCAGCGACTACATTGATCAATGACAGTTAGAATATATTTATTCCCTCTAGTTGTTGTATGATTAAGAGGGCCCACTATGTCGACAGATAGTTTTTCAAAAGGTCGACTGGCTAAGTCAGTAACTTGCAACTTTGCCTGTGGGTGTTTACCCTTTTTTACCAGTTTCTGGCAGGTGTCACAACTTCTGCAATATTCTTTAATGTCATTGCAAAATTTGGGCCAATGAAACTGTGTCAGTAACCTTGATCTGGTCTTCACGTATGTCATATGCCCTGCAAGAGGTATATCGTGGGCAAGATGTAAGGCTTGCTTGCGATAATTAGTTGGCAAAACAGTTTGCTCTGTGGTGTTGTCACCTCTGGTATAATACCTGGTGAGTATATCATTTTTCATAGCAAAATGCCATTTTGCATTCCTGGTTACCTTTGGCTTTTGGCCGATCAGATTAAAGTATTTTGACAATGAAGGATCAGCTTTTTGAGCTGTTACAAACGTTTCCTTCATAGTGTTAGTAGGTAGTGATACTGGGCTAAGCATTTGTATAGCCTCAGTTTGATTACTTTCATCTTGCACTCTAGCAGTAGATCTAGATACTGCGTTCACACATTCAATGATATCAGATGGTGATGGAACAATGTTATCAATGATGTCATGAGAACTTAGTGCTACATTAGCTACCATACATTCAATAGGTGGTGTGACATTATCAATGATGACATTTGATGGTGATGTTATGGTATCATCAATACACAGAGAGGTTATGTCATGAGGTTTATCATTCACCTCTGGTAAATTTCCAATAATTACATCACACACTGGGTTTGTTAATGCAGCGCACTTTACTTTCCCAGTGAGGAAAGGTGTTTCAATATATGCCCTTGCTAGTGGGTATTTCTCAATATTGCCTGAGAATGTTCTGCATGTTACGTACCTGCCTGTATAGTCTGTAGGCATTATGAACGTTCTCTTCAGACCAATAAGTGAACTGCCCGTGTCACGAAGGACTGTAGCAGACTTGCCATTCACATATCCGTGATGGACGATTATCTTGCCTTTTGAATCTACTACCAAATTAGCTTCTTCATTGGCAATAGGGATGGCGTGACCGCATGTTAAAATACCATCTTCATAAAAGGTGTTACAAACAGAGCATTTATTCGCGCTAAATATGTCAAAAGCCTGTGCTGAGTTCACAGGATGTTTCTCTGGTTGTTCTTCATCTGACGCCGATCTGTCAAGCAAGGCGGCATTTGCTTTGTTGGTCATTTGCCTACCTTTACAATCTTTCCGATGGTGTCCGTACGCCTTACAGAGGAAACATTTACGCAAACTTCTGAAGGATTTACGCTCCTTATCTTGTCTGTTTACCATGTTTAGTAGGTAAGTATGATATCCTGGGTGCTTATCGCACATTTCATTCTGATGATGTGAAAATTTACAATAAGTACAGTGATTAAACTTCTCAGAGGTAGGCCTATGAGGTTTCTGCCTACTATAGGGTTTGTCATAATTAGCCGCTGCTACAAAATTAATATCAGTAGCTTCAGTCGCAAAACAATGTTTGTTGGCTGTGTAATACGCCGAACCACGTCTCTCAATCTCATCTACACTAGTGCACTCATTCTCTTGCAAAAACTTTGAAAATGCTGATGGAATGGATGAAATGATTTTATCTCGAATGATCAGATCTTCTAGTCTCTGATAATTTTGTCAATTTTAGCTGCTGAAGTCCATTTGGTAAATATATCTCGGACTAAGCAGAGGTAATCAGAGAACGTTTGAGTCGATTTTGGGCTCAACTTACTGAATTGTTCTCTGTAACCTGCCTCATCTAACATAAAATGTGCCATAATCTTAGATTTCAGATAATGGTAATCTTTTCTGAGGTCTTTGGGGATGGTTTCAATGACTTTAAGAGGTTCCCCTGATAAACTCCTCATATACACAATATTCCATTCAGACAGTGGAACTTGGTAATGTTCCATTAAAGTTTCAAAATTTTGGGTAAAGGCTGCGATGCAGTCACCCGAGGTATAATTACGTACAATACCTTGATATTTCTTGTACTGGTTTTCTTTCTCCAGTCTCTCAGATTTCTTAGACTCTTTGTTAATCGCAGTCTCAGTGTCAAGTTGTTTCATCTTCAACTGTAACTCCAGTTCTTCTCTCTTACTCTGAGCTGCTATTTCTGCCTGCTTCAGCTCACTATCTATCTCAGCTTGCTTTAAGGCTGTTTCTGCCTTCTTCAGTTCTGTTTCTCGTTCCATTTCTGCTTTCTTTAGTTCACTGTCTATCTCAGCTTGCTTTGCAGCCAGTTCTAATTCGGCTTGCTTTGTCTTTGCAGCCAGTTCTGCTTCTGCTTGCTTGGCAGCTCGTTCTGCTGCTCTTTCATCGCGTTCAGTAGCTTTCTCCTGTACTAGTAGGTATTCAGAGTATTTCTTCTCACTCCATTTTGTTAATTCATCACCTGTCTACTGTAATTTTATCCCCATATCGATGAAATCAAATAATGAAGACATGATGGAAAAATGTCAATGAAATACCAGCCACACAAAATATGTTATAAGTGGTTAGTAATGAACAATTTACAATTGACTTCTATTGACAATACGTGCCCAAAATTGCATCCTTAAAGTAAATGAAAAGAAAAAATATACTCAAGTGCCCTGGATGCGGTGAAGAACGGTTGAAAATCGGGCTAGGAACTGTAGGGTCGCTACTTCGAAAACACAAATGACCACTACGGCAAGGTTTCGGATGGTACGGAAAACCTGCTTTGTTTTTGGAGGAAAATAAATTAGCGTCTATTTGTTGGTGTGTGCCTGCTCGTCACTAAGTGTTGATTAGGTTTGTATGGCGTTGAGTGTAGTTGTAGGTCGTAAGTTTGTCCGTCAACAATTGTTTTTTTTTCTTCAAAACAAGTTACTTTCTTTCCAAAACTGTTTGCGTTCCACAAACTCAATGCACAAAGACAATCTACATGTATCTCAACACTCTACAACATTGATGACACATCACTTACATCAAGATGACATTCAGTAAGGACATAGACATCAAGTTTACAAGATGGCGACAAGGTCACAATGGCGACAAGATCACAATGTCGACAAGGTCAAAACGGTGACAAGTTTCACAAATCACAAATGTTTTACACGCTTACAAGATGAAACAATATGTATGCACTGTACGTTTACAAATAGTCTTACACATGTTTAAATAATGTAGTAATAAAACAAAATGAGCCTTCCACGATCACATTTACTTATACTATAAAGTTTGACAAAAATCCTAAGTTCACAAACTCTAGTTTTAAATCGTTAATCACATTAACACGTTCATTTCAAAGCCGGACGAATGCCACCACGTCCACACTTGTCAGGGTCTTAAACTTGGCTCGCTAACCTAACAGTGTGAGACAGTACAAGTACAACGTGATTTGACGTAAGACTCAACGACACACCGTTCAATGGATTTATTCACATATCAAATACAGAACGATGATCACAACAATATATACTTGATACTTCAATACACTTACATACAGCTCACAAGTCTAACTCAAGATGTCCAGACACTCGACTTTCAAGCACAGAAAACCACACAACGCCTTTCTCTCATCATACGTCTGTCCGAGTCGAAGTCCCAGAGCTGTCTGCCACTAGTTCGCAACTTGCCTCCCGCCTCAAGTGGCTTCACGAGGCATGCGTGCGTCTTGCGTCGTCAGCCTGACCGCTGGTCGCTCGTCAGCCAGCAATCTTGCAGGCAGGTACTACTACTCGCCTGGCGGCGTAACGAAGTTGCTGCATCCCTGCTGGGAGCTAAGTCGCCTGGCGGGCGTAACGATGTCACTGCATCACTGTACCCTTTCTGGACTCTGACAGTCATCGATAGGAGAGGCCTCTCTGGAGGTGACTGGTGTTAAAACAAGATCCGATTTACGATCGGCCATAAATCAAATATACACACTAAACAAAGAGAAAGCTGTGAAGACCAAGCTAGCCAGGTGTGTGAACCCACTCGGCCGAGTCGTCCAACACACCAACTCTGGCCAATGTGTCAAAGTATCCTTTAACAATAAACTCCACTATTGAGGCATTGCGAACGTGCCTCGTCAACTATTACAAGCCTTAACTATTTCAACACAGACAAGATAGGAGCGGGGCATACGTCAAAGACCTGATTACGACGCCAGTCCTTACAATACACTTGTATGACTTGAAAAACAAATTATTAGCTCAGGGTAGCGTTGAAAACATTACATCTTGGCTAAAATTGAACTTTGTCGAGCTGGAAAACTCAATACATACATTCACGAGTAGAGACATATCAAAGACACAATATATCATCAACATGCTCGCCTCGAGTTAGTAATCAGAATCCATACAGCCCACAATTACAGATGTGGACTTCACAACAGACAATGTTTCTCAACTAACACATACAATGAGTGAACAGGACAATACTATCAACACGAGGCCAGCTACTCCATCAGTGCTCTTGGTCATCGAATATCCAATGGAGCACCTCCACAACAACGTAGAGACCAACGTAAGTGTAGCAGAAGATATATCAGCCTTAGATAACACGCCAACTATCAATGGACAATCGTGCGATTGTCTTAGGCGCATTGAGGTAATAGAACAATCCTTAAAGGCTACTGTTACAGCGAACATTGAAGCGGATAGCAAGACCAGCAGTGACTACACTGATCTCAAAGCAGAAATCATTCTCCTGAGAGAGGAAAATCTGTTGCTAAGAAAAACAATATAAACTTCACAGCTTGAGTACACCGCCAACCCAACTGAACACGCGTGTAATTCCCAAGCAGCTGTATCAACTTCGGAAAATCTAGAAGCCTAGTTTTACCAAAAACTAATAACTAAACAAAGACGCGAAAAAACCTCAACGTGCAGAGGAAGCTAAAATGCTACAAGCAGTCTATCCCATTGGTGTAAAAATAAGCAACAGATTCGAAGTGCTTTAAGAAAATTCGTCAGAAAACGTACAGTGGTCTAGTACAACAAACATACTACTATAGCCAACACCAACACAAAGTACCATAGCCAACAAACAACACACGCCTCCAGGAAACACAGGGTGAGTCACATGGAGATGTACAGACTGCTGCTAAATGGGAGAAACAACGGGCAAGGCGTACTAACAACCAACATTTGCAGACAGAACGACCCGACTGTACACACATTATAATAGGCGACTCTCTAATGACAGGTCTATACAGCGACCGGATAGCCACTTCAGACAAAGACATTGTTTCCGTAATCCCATTGCCTGGGGCTGGTGTTGACCGGCTAACAGACAATATTAGCAGGTTGACTGTAAATCGTAAGGTTAGAAAGGCAAGCGTTCATATTGGTATTAATTACACCATTAACAACCAGCAAATCACAGCATCTCAACTGCTAGCACTCATAAACGGGTTACATCACACTTCTCCTAACTCGTCTATATTCGTCTCCTTCATCATATCACCGAGTTATGGATTCCAGCGTCGTTTAGCTGACATAAATAACAACATATTGCAGAAGTTTTCTCACAACAACATAAGTTCATCAACAACACACCGGTGTTTACTTCACAGTCTGGAGCACCTAACAAACGACTTTATAAGGATAAAGTACATTTGTCTACATTTGGCACCAGCTTGCTCGCCAAAAATATCAAATACCCAGAATGGACACAACCTACATCCAATACTGATTCGCGTAGGAGACTTTTAGCGACTCCACCTCAAACTCAACCCAGACGAAATATTCCCGCCACATCAAGTATCAATAGTCAGAAGAGCGATGACCACTTGTAACCACGGTACCTAACATCCAAGCCAAATGGAACATTTCCACCACATAAAATCCGTACAATACGCCCTCTTTCACACAGAAGGGTGATAATTATGAAGATGCGCTACGTCTTCTCCACAGCAAGGAACAACCTAGCAGTATCAACAACGTGCCAGCACAGCCTCCTGTTAGCCACGAATCAGAGCCTGTAGTTGGAAGTCGTTACACACCTGTGAGAAATGAACAGTATCCATTCCATTTTAACCAAGAGTTGTTATACCTCACACGCTTTAGCCTAGCTTAACTTTGTCAAGCACTTATGATGTCGATGTACCAAAGACCAACACAGCCTGGTACTTACTAGCAATTTAGCACACAGCAACACCGGATTTCGATACAAGAAAGAGCCTCTCCTAGAATGTTTATGTGCATTCTTGGTTATTGTTTTATATAGCAACGTATTAGATTGAACGTGACTATAAACATTGACTCGTCCTGACGTCACAGAGAGTGATACTTAGTTGGATATCTTTTATAATACTTTTTATTGTGTTTATACTGTGAGTGAGGGGGTCTTCACTGCTCATCTTTACTGATCTTTATATGTATTTTGCGTGTGTGTGTGTATATTGACATAGATATTACTGTTTCTCCGTACTTTAGAGTGTGCATTGTTATAAGGGACGTAAGTTGTATTTTTTTTTTTTTTAAATTCATGATTACGCATTGTTAAAATGTCTAATAAGTACGACACTCGCTCAGTAATAATAGACTCAAAATCGGGCATTTAAATATCTGCCATCTATTAGGGAAGCTGCCAGAACTATCACTTATACTTAATCAAAATTTTCACATGTTCGGCGTTAGCGAAAGTCGATTAAATAGTAACATCTCAGATGATGACATCGCTATCAGAGGCTTTAAAACCATTAGCAGAGATTCCTATCAAAAACAAGACATGGGTAGTGCAGTTTATATTTCTCACTCGCTTAACGCCCACCGAAGGCTAGATTTTGAAACCTGTGAGATTGAGTGTGTATGGTTTGAAGTTAAGCTTCAAAATCGCATACCCCTAGTAGTTGGCAATCTTTATCACTATGATAGATGTAGTCTTTAGTAATGCGAGAGAAATAATACTGCTAGGCGACTTCAACAATAGACACTAACAAATCAAACAAAACATGGGAAAACATAATAGAGTCATATAACTTCCATAAGAATTGCCATGTCTAAGGTAGCCTTTAGCAAGATGAAAAACATACTTACCAATAAAAAGATGTCAGTTGAAACGAGAAAAAGAGTGTTGAGGTGCTACATAGAAATTGTACTTTTATATGGATGTGAAGCTAGGACAATGAGCAGTCAAGTAAATGGGAATAATTTTCAACAAGTGAATAGGTACAATTATCTCGGAACAGTAATAACATCTGATGGGAGATGCCTTGAAGAGATTAGAACAAGAATCGCCATGGCAAAAGTAGCCTTTAGCAAGATGAAATACATACTGACCAATAAAAAGATGTCAATTGAAACGAGAAAAAGAATGTTGAGATGCTACATAGAACCTGTACTTTTATATGGATGTGAATCGTGGACAATGAGTAGTCAGGCTGAAAAACATCTGATGGCTGTAGAAATGTGGTTTCTGAGGAAAATGCAAAGAATACCATGGACAGCCAGAAAGACCAATGAACAAGTCCTTCAAGAAACAAATGAAGATCGTAAACTGATTAGAGACATTAGACGTAGACAGTCACAATATTGTTGGCATGTTATAAGAAGAAATGATTTGGAGAACTTGTTGACAACTGGTAAGATCGAGGGGAACAGACCAAGGGGAAGACCTAGAAACAAGTACCTGGATGGCTTGGCCTTGTGGCATGGTCGAGACAGAAACACGGATCTGATCCACGACTCTGGTGATCGAGTGAGAAGGCAGAACATGACCGCCCACGCTTACCGGCATGGCACATGATGGATGGATGGATTCCTGTCATACGGCCTTTACAAATATGATAGAAAACTGGCATCAAAATATAAACAACAATAATCTATATGGAACGATGTTTATAGACTTTAGAAAAGCATTCGATATGATAGATCATACTATCCTAATTAAAAATCTAGAAACAATGAAAGTAAGCTTTAGTATAGTGACATTAATAAACTCATTTTTATTAGACATAAAACAAGTAGTATCACACAATAAATCTCTATCCCAAGCCATACCATTAATACTGGAGTACCTCAGGGGTCTATTCTTAGCCCTCTTTTATTTGTCATTTATATAAATGATCTTCCCTTTTATCTGTCATCGTCCTGCGATCTATTTGCAGAGGACTGCACAGTATATACTAATGATGTTGATCGTAATGTGCTAGAATTATTCTTGCAACAGGAAATAAATAATGTAGTTAACTGGAGTCATGCAAACCGCTTGCAAATTAACATTTCTAAAACAAAATCTATGTTAATAGGAACCAGGCAAAGATTTCACACTCTAAACTCCCAGAGAACTCTTCAGCTGCACATTGGTAGCACGCCTATAGAAAGTGTAACCGAGCACAAGGCACTGGGTCTCATTGTCACGAGGCGGGGAAGTTTGCTTAGGTTTGGATGGTTGGCTTGACTGCTACATTGCACCAAAGGCGACGAAGGACTCAATGAGCCTGGGCAGCGATCGGTGCCTCGCGAGTAAGCTATAAGTTCCCGATCTGCTGGAGCCCTGAGCGCTCGCTATAGGGTATGATCCAACTTGAGCTGAAGAACATGAGATCATCATACTGAATTTACCAACAGGGAAGCAGGACTCTCTCTCACTCAAGAACAACTCGAAACAGCCTGATGAAGGGAACAGTGATGTAATTACTACCGACAGACACCAGATGACAGTCACGAACGTTTATGAGCTTGAGTCTTCAGGCTCTCACTCTCATCCCACTTTCCTGCACTGTGCCTGTAAATCACACATTCATACCTGGCTTGAGTGTTGGGTGACGAAGTCTGGTATCAGCTGTAATGGTGATATCAGAAGCGACAACTCCCGCCGTCCCATCACGTCGAGATGAAAGCATCATGGCCAAACCTGTGCGACTATCGTTGAGCGTGGAGAATGTTACTTGAAGTGTTCTGTGTGTGAGCTGACTATGGAATCCTAACACTACCGTTCTGTATGTAAGCTGGCGATGGAAACTCTAAGACTACCTTTCTGTATGTGAGCTGGCGATGGAACTGCCCAAAACTACAGTTTGGTTTTTATGCTACATACTACTATGACGTGGCCCTTGTTTATTACAATTGCCACAATGTGCGACTTTCTCTTATTATTCTATATTTATATATTGACGCACTCTCTTATCAGTTTAACTCTACCAGCCTGTCATCTGCTCCATGAAACTTATCATAGATCAAAATCTATCCTTTAATTCCCATGTTCATGCTCTAGTTAAACAAATAGCCAAAAAAGTATATCAACTTGCCAAAATTAAAAATTTCCTCGACGAAAACACAAGAAAGATATTCTATACTTCCCACATACAAACACATATTGATTATTGCTCCACAATCTGGGATGGATGCTCCAAATCAATAACAAAACGCCTTTATTCACCCCAGAAAAGGGCAGTGCGTCTAATCAATGGTGATAAGCTTACAGACAATTCTAACCTACATGAACGTCTTCAGATACTGCCACTCCAAAAACGCTTATTTTTTAATAGGGCTAAACTAATTCGCAAAATCCTATTTCAAAATGCTCAAAGCTGCCTTTGGCCATTGTTAAAATATAACGCAAGACATAGTGAACGGCTAAATATACTTCATGTCCCTAAACCTAGGATAGACTTATATAAAACAAGCTTATCATACTCTGCCACTCGGTTGTGGAACAATCTTCCACAAGAAATCAAAGACACCACCATTCATTACACATATTCCTCCGAAGTCGGAGAGTGTCTGCCTGTACGTTGAGGAACCACCAGTCTGCACACCAATAAGCCAGACATAGGACAACGGATACTCACGCAAACCTCAGGTCCTGTATGACATCACACTGATGTTGAACAACAGGATGACTTCATCCGACACACAGGACTTCGCGTTGGAGCTCAAGCCAAC
Organism: Cepaea nemoralis; assembly: GCA_014155875.1. Lineage (NCBI taxonomy): Eukaryota > Metazoa > Mollusca > Gastropoda > Stylommatophora > Helicidae > Cepaea > Cepaea nemoralis. The sequence continues at coordinate 134,273 of JACEFZ010019268.1, forward strand.
GAACACAAGCAAGCCAGAATTACACATACACTCGCAACCTGTTTGAACACTACCTCAGGACAGACTACATGCCCCCTTAAAAACAGCAACAACGACAATAATAATGGTAAATTATTTCAAACGACAACTAGCAACAAAAAAAAAAAAAAAAACAGTTCCATATGTATGGCACGTTACACCCACCTTGGGTATTTATGATGCCCATGTTAAACATTGCCTAAACGAGTCATGTATTATTGATTATTTTTCATGCATTTTAATGCTTATTGTTCTTTTGGTGTCAAAGAGTTGCTTCATAAGAGATGTTGAATGAAAGAATGTATGAGAGGAAATAGAGAAGACGGGCAGAATGTCAGACGGGCCTGCGTGCCCAATTCTTAACCCTTTGAAAATAAAGATTTTCGTTCGTTCGTTCGTTCGTTAGTTCGTTCGTTGTATTTCCTTCATGTAGGTCAGCAGTTTTACGTTATCGCTGGTTGGTGTCGGTGTTTGAAGTAGCTTGACTTATTTCTTTAGCTCGTCAGTCTCACTTTGTAGTTGAGATCTTTCAGCTTGTGAGATGCAAGTAGCTGTCTCGCACCTCCGCATTGCTTTTTTTGTATGATGTCTTTGTGGTAATGGCGATCTTTTAAACGTCTCTGTGTCTTTGGAGGTACGGACCACCCAGGTATCTTGCTCCATGCTTGCCAAGGCTGTTGGCGCACTTTCTGTCGTCGTTGGGCATTCGGAATGCCTTGTCCTGTTTGGCCAACGGACATTCCTTCAATGCATGGTGCTCGGCGCAGTAACGGCAAATCTCTGTCTTGCTGCGGCATGTTGTTCTGCTGTGGTCGGCTCTCTGGCATCTTGAGCATTGTGTGATTCTAGGAATGAATCTTTCAGGTTGTTGTACTTTCTTGTTTATCGATACTTGGCGTGGTATCTTCCTGCTCTCTGTCGTCACCACCGCTAAATATGTTGGAATCTTGGAGTAGGTCAGAAGCTGCTCTGCCCTCAAGATGCGGAGATTTTCCTGGTGTAGCTGCTTCAGGATCTGTTCACCCTCGCAGGCTAATTAATCCAAAGGTGTTGTCCATATAGGGTAATGGACTTGTTAATGAAACCTTTGGTGGTAGGATCAAGTGGAAGAGAGGCAGAGGCCAATCAAGAGAAATGATGCTGGATTTATTGATACGGTGGCATGGCGGAATAGCATTAGCAGAGTGGATTCAGAACACCATAGACCGAGATCTGTGGAGAGACATAAATGCCTACGCAGACCGCAGGGTACATGATGATGATGAAACACACTAGTGTGATAGATCGGTTAATTGGGTGTGATTTGATAGTTACAGTATATGTCTAAATACACAACATAATTGCAAATGTTGCATTGTAAAAAGATGTGAACGATCCTATTAATACGCTCTGAGGTGTATTGGGGTAAAGGTGCTGACCTCATTTTTCTATAGACCAATCCAAACTCGAGGGGTGATGTGGTTAACATCATCCCTACTGCCTTTTCTTCTTAAGAAATTTTTTGGTGCCTAGATAATAATTATTTTGGGTTATCTGAGTTTTATTATTTTGTTTTTCTTATTAGTTTTGGAGACTTTTGTTTAAACGTTCTCCTGCATGTGTGTGTTTCTTTCCGTTCGTCGAGTTTCCAAGTCATATTATGTGTTTGTATTCGGCTTCTAGTATTGGCTCGGCAACATGAAACTCCTTCTTTCGATATCTTTAATGAAACGTTAGAAGAAGAAAAATACAATGAGAATACGATTAAATCATGAGATATAACATCTTGTTTGTTTCTAAAGAATATTACAATGTATTTCCCCCATTTACTTCACTATCAGTAATCAACATGTTCTGATCTCACTGACACTCTGTTCCAGATCTGTGTGCTATAGACTGGTTTGGATCCCGTTGTCAGTACAAATGTCGATGTGCCAGAGGTCAGTGTGATGTCGATGGAAACTGCATATCGCAGTCAACATGTCTGACACCCTGGTTTGGTCCTGCATGTCAGTACTGTAAGTTGAATATTGTAAACCAAGTCATGCATTTAATCGTAACAACAGTCGTGAAACAAGTAAGAATGTACAAAAAAATTAAAAGAAAAACCATCACTAGAAGGGCACGTGATGTGCTTGGCACGGGGTTTCTCGATGGAAGCAATACACCTTCCGGGTTATAAACGAACTCAAATCGTTGAAGGGATGTTGATGAAACTGTTGACAGAGGTGATGAGTTGATGAAGGGATACTGATGAAACTGTTGACGAATGTGATGAATTGATGAAGAGATGTTGATGCGATTCTCGGCAAAGGGGATACGTTTATGAAGGAATATATTGAAGAACGCGATGCGTTTATGAACTGATATTAATGAAACTGAGGGAGACGGTGATGAGTTTATTAAACGATGATGATAAAACGTATTTTCAGTAGTAATAGTAGTAGTAGTAGTAGTAGTAGTAGTAGTAGTAGTAGTAGTAGTAGTAGTAGTAGTAGTAGTAGTAGTAGCAGTAGTAGTAGCAGTAGTAGTATTAGTAGTAGTAGTAGCAGCAGTAGTAGTAGTAGCAGTAGTAGAAGTAGTAGTAGTAGTAGTAGTAGTAGTAGTAGTAGTAGTAGTAGTAGTAGTAGTAGTAGTAGTAGTAGTAGTAGTAGTGGTAGTAGTAATAGTAGTAGTAGTAGTAGTAGTAGTAGTAGTAGTAGTAGTAGTAGTAGTAGTAGTAGTAGTAGTAGTAGTAGGCCTCTTTCAGTTCTGAAGGACTATAGAGTTGTGCTGCTGGGGAGGTACCTGGAAACACCACTTGGGACCAGTGTTGCCATCTCCGTTTGGTGAAAAAGCACCAAAATCGACCCAAAAAAGCAACAAAATGTACCACATTTTGTTGGAAAGCATCAAAGAAAAAAGTACCAACGGTTTTTATTACAAATGTAAAAAGGTAGCACAGTACAATTTATTATTATCACTTCTTATTACAATGAAGTTTATTCCAGATCCGCCACATCGCAATCAGAACTACTCTCGAGCCAAAAAAGCACTAAACTGAAACAATATTTTTTGGGGGGAAAGCACTAAAACAAGCACTGGCGGTATTCATTCAAAGTGTTATGAAGTAGCACATTATAATTTATTATTATCACTGAATATTAGAATGAAGTTTACTCCAGATCTGCCAAATTCTAGTCAGACAACTCCTCTTCAGTTTCTGTAGCTATTTCCTGCTGTGTTTGCTTGTCTGCGATGATGATGATGATGATGATGATGATGATGATGATGATGATGATGATGATGATGATGATGATGATGATTATTGAAAGAAACGTGTGTATGCCTACTGTGATCCAATTTTTCGTTGAATATCCTTGGTAGTTTATAATCGTGACAGCATTTGCCATATCTTTTCATTCCATGTCTAATAGTCAAAACAGCTGTCAACCTCTTTTTGCTCAGTCTGTTCCGCAATTTTGTTTTCATAACTCCCATCTGACTGAAAATAATCTCCCCGTCCGCATTAAAATGAGGTAAAATGAGCACAATCTGTAAGATTTTGGAAAGGATTTTCACCGGTGGCATCCCTGTATAAGGCTATTTCTGCCCACAGTCCAAATGTGTCAGAGGTCTGTGTCCACTGCATATGATGAAGTTTTCTCCACTGGAAATCGATGCGGGTGAGAGTAGCTGCATCTTCTACAAACATTTTAGCAAGATCCAATATACAGGGCTTCATTGGCTGTAGACATTCACTTCCACTAAGACATGACATGGACTGCAACACTCGAACGTTATCCGGCAAACGTAAATGCAGCTGTGTCAATAGCTCTATTAAGAACTGTATGCACCATCGACAAATTTCTTTCTCTTCATTAAACTTGTAGCCTGCTATTTCTTTCTCAAACTCATAACCTAGATTGGGATTAGGATCTAAATAATCTTGAATAGCATCACTTTCTGTTATTTTTTTTCCCAGGAATAGCAATCTTTGAACTGATAAAATCAGTGAGTTGGACAAGATCGCTGAGTAGTTTTGTTGGATCCTGTATATCTGCTTCGAGTTTCTTATTCACACTTTGAACTTCTCCAAGAATATGCTTGAGACATATGAAAAACACATAGTTATTCATGTCGCTAAACATAAAATGTAGAAGTTTTGCTGGATAACAGCGCTCGTTGAGTCTTGCTATATCAAAATGAGTTCTGAGCTCGACCCACTGCTGCAATATTCTGACAATGGTAGATTGAATGGACATCCATCGTGTCTGGCTTAACTGAACAACCTTCAGCGGATGCTTTCAATGATTTATTGAAGCAAAAAGCTCCCTCTACTTAGCTTGACGAAGACTTGAGTGAGAAAACCAGTTATTTGTTTCTCTAATCATGAACTCTATGTTCATGGGCAGACAAGCAGCTGCAGCCTGTGACACTGCCAGCTGAATGGAATGACATACACACCTAATTAGTACCAGATGAGGACCTTCGGATTTTAATTTTGTATACACTCCATTGTTTACACCGTCATGACAGATGCATTGTCAGTGCCGAGTGCAACTAATCTTTGCAACTCAAATCGATTCTTGTTTAAACAATCTTTTAACGCATTGCATATTGCCTGCGCGTTGCAATCACTCTCTTCAACTATATCGTATTAAAGGGAGTTAAATTACTTGAATATTGCGCGGTAATGTGCAAAGACTGTTTTACTCCCTTGCTTCAGTTCAAATTCGGCTTTTTAGTTTTCCCAATATGATTTTTAAAGTAATTTTTACCCACCCAAAAAAAAATCACCAAAAAGAACCCCCCAAAAAATTGCGAAGCACCAAATTCGCGCGGCCGAGCTAAAAGCAAATGAATTTAAAAAGCACTAAATGTGGTGTAAAAAGCGTCAAAATGGCAACACTGCTTTTGACTGTATAGTCAAATGCGAACGTGACAATCTCTATCACAGTTTCCACATCTGTAAGATATGTAAGTACGTGACTGCATTTTATGCCTGTGAAGCATATCCTAAGTTTGTTGGATCAGATTGCGCTCAAAAAGCACCAGTCCGTTTCGTACATCTCTTCTCCAGGAACATCTGTCTGTTGCAACTCTTCCCCACGTGTTTGGATATTTGCCAAGGGTTTTCATATCTTGTTTATACACATCCCTATATCGCATTTGGGGTCTTCCGGTTTCCCTCTTCCATGTGGCTAGTTCTCCGTATAGGCGATCTTTGGGAATACGTCATCCTCCATTCGAGATACATGGCCCAGCCACCGGAGGCGTCGCTTCTTGAGGAGGGAGTGCACTGTGGTAATATCCGCTCTTTCAAACTCGTGTTTGTTTGTTATGTGGTCTTTCCGCGATATGCCCAGGATACGTGTCAGACATCTCATAAGGAAGGAATTCAACTTTCTTTCCTGTCGTGAGTGCAAACCGGTCCAAGATTTAGACCCATACGTATTGTGCTAACAACACAAGCTTTATATACATGAACTTTTGTACCCTCTGTTAGTCTATTATTCTCCCAAACTCTTTTAGTTAGCCTGGAAACTGTTGTGGCTGCCTTTCCAATGCGTCTGCCGATTTCTGTCTCTAATGAAAGATTATCTGATATTGTCGACCCCACATACGCAAACTCATGGACAACCTTCAGTTCGTAATTACAAATTTAGATTGATGGCGGCGCACCAGCATCTTGTTCCACCACCTGTGTTTTATTTAGGCTGAATGTGAGCCCAAAGCCGTTGGAGATATTCTGCTGCATGAGTTGTCAGTGTTGCATTGTCTGCAAAAAAGTAGTTCTAGTATGCATCTTATTCGTATTTTGGTCTTTGCCTTGAGTCTTGATGGGTTAAAAAGTGTGCCATCAGATCTTGTATGGAGAAATATGCCTTCAGTGGCAGTCCTAAATGCCTGACTTAAGAGAACGGCGAAGAAGATACCAAAAAAGTGTAAGAGCAAGCACGCAGCCCACTTTACTCCACTGCTATTGCTGAATGACTGGGATGTTGAGCCATGGAATAAACTGGTTCCCTGCATGTTTTCGTGAAATGATTTCACGAGGCTTAGCAGGGTGGGTGGACATCCTATCTTCTCAAGGATCTTTAAAAGACCGTCTCTGCTCACGAGGTCAAATGTCATTGTGACGTCGATGAAGGCGGTATATAATGGCTTCCTCTGTTCTCTGCACTTCTCTTGGAGCTGTCGGAGTGAGAAAGTCATATCGATATGTTGGGTCTAAATCCGCACTGTGATTCGGGGTAGATTCTTTAAGTGTGTAGTCATCTTACGATTACTCGAGCGAAAATCTTGTCTGTAATGCTGAGTAGGGAAATGCAGCGATAGTTGAAGCAGTCGCTTCTGTCACCTTTGTTTTTATAAATGGTAACAATGTTTCCGTCCCTCATATCTTGTGGTACTGATTTTTTCTTCCCAGTAGTGCTGAAATATTGCATACAGTTCTGGGATGATTGTTTCTTTGCTACATTGAAATTTTCATGTGGAATACATGGAAATCATTTCCTGGTGCCTTGCCGGATTTGAGAGAGTCTAGTGTGTCACTGATTTGTATGAGACAAAGTAGTGCAGCTTTACATAACAGAGTTAAGACACATACAGAACGTTGCGGCGATTAACCTTCATCAGCAAACAAGCACATTCACAAACACAACATACAGTCAAGGAGATCTTCTGTGACTACATCAGAAGGTGACGACAGGACGAGAAGAACAAAAGCATGAAAAAATGAAAGCAATGAAGAGAAAATGAGAATTGAAAAAAAAAAAATGTTAATTGTAAAGAATGTTAGTTGAAGAAAATGTTCAATTGAAAAAAATGTTAATAGAGAAAACGTTCATACTCACCTCACAGTTCGGATCTGTAAGTAACTAAGAAAATCTCCGATGTATTCTTATATCTGGTGCTGGGTGTTACGGTTCAGTGAGTACATATAAGGAAGGGGGCGGGGTAGGGGACGGTAACTGGTCTGGTAAGGGTATCTGAGCAATCAAAGTGAATGTACTAGTGAAGTATGAGGCGCGCAAGATTGAAGGTGGTACTAACCAAAACCCCATTATGTTATTATAGGGGAGAGTCTTAAAGTCTGGGTGGACTGATATGCGTGAACGCGCATACATACATAGACACCCTTCAACAGACAAAATTCTGGTGTATGTGGGCATGTGCAAAGTATATGTAAGAAGAGAGAGAGAGGGGAGAGAGATACAGTGAGAGAGAGAGAGAGAGAGAGATAGATAGAGAGAGAGAGAGAGAGAGAGAGAGAGAGAGAGAGAGAGAGAGAGAGAGAGAGGAAAGTTCCTGTGACATACCACATGAGGTATGCGGAGTACGTCGGTCTACAAATACGACGTTTCACTCATACTGCACCCTATGAAATAGTCAGTATGGTTGATTGTTATACAACATATTTAAGGATCTACTAGCCCAGTGCTTGAGTTATTGGGGCTGTATAAGATCCAACCACTGGTAATACACGTGACGTAGGTAGGCACAGAGAAGCAAGATGTAAGGGGGGAGAGAGAGTGAAAGAGAGAGAGAGAGAGAGAGAGAGAGAGAGAGAGAGAGAGAGAGAGAGAGAGAGAGAGAGAGAGAGAGAGAGGAAAACTGCCTGCGACATACCGCATGAGGAATGCGGATGGGTCGGTCTACAAATAAGAGGCTTCACTCATACTGTTCCCTATGAACTAGATCCAGTAAGGTTGTTTGTTATACAACGTATTTAAAGATCACAATCGCCCAGTGCTTGTTTTATATGGGCTGCATAAGACACAACCACTGGTAATACACATGGTGTGGTTAGGCACAGAGAAGCAAGATTATTAGGAGAGAGAGAGAGAGAGAGAGAGAGAGAGAGAGAGAGAGAGAGTAACCAATTAACTATACAAAAAAAATAAGAGAGGTTGGAAAAATGCCTGCTACATACCTCATGAGGTATGCGGAGTGGGTAGGTCTACAAATACGAGGCTTCGCTCATTCTGTTCCCTATGAAATAGAGGCAGTAAGGTTGATTGTTATACAACGTATTTGAGGATCAAATCACCCAGTGGTTGTGTTAAAATCAGACCACCAGCAATATAGTTGGAATATGTAGGCACAGAGAAGAAAGATGGAAGAGAGAGAGAGAGAGAGAGAGAGAGAGAGAGAGAGAGAGAGAGAGAGAGAGAGAGAGAGAGAGAGAGAGATTGGAAAAGTGCCTACGCCACACCACCTGATGTATGTGGGGTCGGTCGGTCTACAAATACGAGGCTTCACTTATACTGTTCCCTATGAAATAGAGCCAGTACGGTTGATTGTTATACAATGTATAAGGATCACCCAGTGCTTGTGTTATTGGGGCTGTATAGGATCAGACCACCAGCAATACACATGGCATAGGTAGGCACAGAGAAGCAAGATTGTCGAGAGAGCGAGAGAGGGAGAGAGAGAGACAGAAGATAGAGCAACCTCAAAGATGTACTCGTCCATAATAGAGTACAGGGATCTCCACCTCCACCATCACAATTAGGAACTAAGGCTTACCTGAGATCTCGCTGCAAGACCTGCCCATATGTGATCCACACCCCAATGGTGCTATTCCATAAAGGCAGTTTACGCATCACAGAAGAATTTTCCTGCACCAGTCGCAACATCATTTACGCCATAATATGCAAACAGTGTGATATGAAGTATATTGGGGAAAGACTGGCCTCATGCTAGCCGATAGATTCCGGCAAAATCTGATGGACATCAACACCAATGCCCCCATGCCTGTCTCCACCCACTTCAATAGCGCCAACCATCAAAGTGATTCCGATGTCCAGGTCACTGTCACCCAGTCCTGCTCCTCTGGTGCTCAACATCGCAAGAATACAGAAAACCGGCTCATATTCACTATGGTGTGCCTAACACCACACGGCCTCAACACCCAACATAGTTTCATCTAATCGTAATCATTTCCCCTCCTCTCTCCACTCTGTTGCTTCCACACCCTCCTAGGTGTCACCCTCTTCCGCTCTCCAACCAGTCGTTTTCTCCACTAATATTATCCTCTATCCTGCCTCCCTCGGCCCGATTCCGAGTGACCGAACCATTAGTTACCTGGGCATTTCATATTACCACTCTTGGCACTCCTGTCGTACGCAATTCAGCGCACCAGTAATGTAATCACTACTCCCCCGGACCAATAATCCCCCCACTAGTTAGCAACTACACTGTATATGCGGTCGGGTGTGCATGCAAATAGATACTAGTTCATATGTGTATGTGCACAGATATATATGTCTTTCGCTCTCTCTCTCCCTCTCTTAATAATCTTACACCAACCCTCTCTCTCTCTGTCCATCTCTCTCTGTCCATCTCTCTATCTCAATGTCTATCTCTCTCTCCCGCTCTCTCAACAATCTTGCTTCTCTGTACCTACCTATGCCATGTGTATTGCTGGTGGTCTGATAGGTATGTGTAGACCGATCGACAACGCATACATCAGGTGGCGTGTTGAAGGCACTTTTCCAATCTCTCTCTCTCTCTCTCTCTCTCTCTCTCTCTCTCTCTCTCTCTCTCTCTCTCTCTCTCTCTTCCATCTTGCTTCTCTGTGCCTACCTATTCCAACTATATTGCTGGTGGTCTGATTTTATACAGCCCCAATGACACTACCACTGGGTGATGTGATCCTCAAATACGTTTTAAAACAATCAACCTTACTGGCTCTATTTTATAGGGAACAGCATGAGTGAAGCCTCGTATTTGTAGACCGACCGACCCCGCATACATCACTGGGGCGTGTCGTAGGCACTTTTCCAATCTCTCTCTCTCTCTCTCTCTCTCTCTCTCTCTCTCTCTCTCTCTCTCTCTCTCTCTCTCTCTCTCTCTCTCTCCCATCTTGCTTCTCTGTGCCTACATATTCCAGTTATATTGCAGGTGGTCTGATTTTAACACAACCGCTGGGCGATTTGATCCTCAAATACGTTGTATAACAATCAACCTTACTGCCTCTATTTCATAGGGAACAGTATGAGTGAAGCTTCGTATTTGTAGACCTACCCACTCCACATATCTCATGTGGTATGTCGCAGGCATTTTCCAACCTCTCTTATTTCATTTTATAGTTAATTGTTTACTCTCTCTCTCTCTCCTTCTCAATGTGTGTTTGGCTGGGTGGGTGGAAGTGTGTGGGTTGAGGAGCATATGTGGGTGAGGATTGTTGGTGGGTAATGGGACGGGTAGAGGATATGTGAGTGGGTGGGGAGATGTGTGCAGGTGGGGGATGTGTGGGTTATTGAATGTATGTGTGCTTGGGATGTGGGTGGATGGGATGTGTGGTCGGTGAGAGGTGTGTGTGGGTGGGGAGATGTGTAGGTGTAGGGATGTGGTGGATGGGTGGGGGGATGTATGTGTGTGTGGGTTATGTGTGTGGTTGGGTGGGGGAGTTGGATTGAATGGGGGATGTGTGGGTGGGTGGTGGATGTGTCTCATAACATAGTAATATGCATTGTTTATGTTTACAAAATTCATGTGACAATGTTTTTTTCCTATGCACTGTTGATGAAAGAAAGATGAGTGAATGGAAGGGCCGAATGTAAGACGGGCCTGCGTGCCCAATTTGTTAAACTTTGAAAATAAAGTCTGTTCGTTCGTTCGTTCGTTCTCTCTCTCTCTCTCTCTCTCTCTCTCTCTCTCTCTCTCTCTCTCTCTCTCTCTCTCTCTCTGTCTCTCTCTTTCTTAATAATCTTGCTTCTCTGTGCCGACCCACACCATGTGTATTGCCAGTGGTTGGGTCATATGCAGCCCCTATAAAACAAGCACTTGGCGATTTTGATCTTTAAATACGTTGTATAACAATCAACCTTACTGGATGTAGTTCATAGGGAACAGTGTGAGTGAAGCCTCGTATTTGTAGACCGACCTATCCGCATTCCGCATGCGGTATGTCGCAGGCAGTTTTCCTCTCTCTCTTTCTCTCTCTCTCTCTCTCTCTCTCTCTCTCTCTCTCTCTCTCTCTCTCTCTCTCTCTCTCTCTCTCTCTCTCTCTCCCTACATCTTGCTTCTCTGTGCCTACCTTCTTCACTTGTATTACAAGTGTTTGGATCTTATACAGCCCCAATAACTCAAGCACTGGGCGAGTAGATTCTTAAATATGTTGTATAACAATCAACCATACTGACTATTTCATAGGGTACAGTATGAGTGAAACCTCGTACGTGTAAGGCTGATGGCTTGCGGAATTGAAAATTCATCACGGTGGAATACAAACTGTTGCCATTGACATTGTTCTGATGATGTAATGTTTAGGGCCTGCAATTCGTCTGAATGGTTGGAGCAAAATATCCCAGTAAGCGTACACGCGGATTAAGGTCTGCGATCTGCTCATACCTTAATCTGTGTGGGACGATTCCAGTAGGTTGATGACAGCTCTCGGTTGCATAAAATTCAATCTATCCTTTCTCCAATAGTCCTCTTCCTCTTTCAACACATGGTCCTCACATTTTCCCAGTAACTTTTATCAATATTTAATAGCGCGGACTGGATTAGTATCTTGACGTCAGACAATTTGAATATAGTATTGTCTGCTGCCACCTGTCCTTTAATTTTAGCCCACACAAGTTATATAGGGTTAAAATGAGAGTGGTGCGGCGGAAGTCTCAAGCAACCATGACGATGCTCTTCTATCAACTTGTAGATTTGATATTTCTTGCTTTTCTGTCGTCTGTTTTACAAGGGACAACAATTCTAGCTAGAAATATGGTATGTTTTCCATTCGGAGTCATATCTTTATTGCTCCCTTTGTGATCGATGCTGTAAGTATTGATATCACCCATTGTCCATAATTGGACACGACGGTCTGTCTAGGGATGGAAGCACAGTATTCTCGAGCCAATCTCTAAATACATTACCATTCATCTTATTATGATAATCCCTATTGTCTGTATGGTTTGATACGAACACGAGCCCAGCATTCTGTTGTAAGCCAGTATGCGTATTACCAGCATGGGCCATGACCAAAAGCTGTCCTATACTACTGGGCACATATCGCTTTATCTGTCCATCCACTGATTGCCATTCCTTATCACTTGTGTGGTGCGAATTGATCCACATTTCATCCAAATACACTATGCCATAATTGTCTTTGCGCATTTCCCTTATTTCACGTAGGTATCTGCTTCTCATGGCTCCTAAATGCGGTTGCTCGCAAAGAATATTTCTACACCCCTTGTATTTTCTAAAAGTTAAGATAATGTCCTTATAATTTGCCACAAAGTTGTTTTGGATAGCTCTATGTTATTGTTCTTTCTCAACCAAACCCTAAGTTTTCTTACAGTCACTGTTTCTTTGGCATCCAGCATTTTTATAATGCTGGATAATCCTGGATATAAAATTCAAAATTTTTATAATTTTAGGAGGCTCCGTGGCGAAGTAGTCAAGCCTTTTGACTCAAGCTCCAAAGGTTGTGGGTTCGATTCCGCGCCGCATCCTGCGGTTCATGAGTTAAATTTTTCGGAGACTTCTGTGGGCAGTTGCTAGAGCTGCGGAGTTCGTGCTTTGTGCGATGCTTTCCGCGCTGCGGAAAGAGATCAGCCATATGGGATAGAACCCGGTGCAATGAAGTCGACTCTGGCGACATTTTAAAGCATTTTTATAATAGCTCGCCTTATGACATCTTTATCAAAGCTGTCGACAATAACCTTTCTACATACCGTTTGGTTATTGCGTGGTGGTTTAATTCCAGATTCTTGCACCCATCGACGAAATGACCGTTTACTCAAACCCAGTGCATGCACTGTTCTTTTTTTTCGGAATTTGTAATAGTATAACACAGTTTCCTACGATCAGCTTCTACACAAAAATATGTGTACAACTTCATAGCGATGCTTTGAAGTGTATACACAATTTCGCATTCAATCCCATTGAAAAATATTCACACATTTCAATGTTAGTGATAAGTGGTAAGATTTAAAATAATAATAATAATAATAATAATAATAATAATAATAATCAGGTTTCATGAAATAACCCACAGTTTGACGACACCTCTGAACAGTCCCAGTTTAAATTGCGCGGGGTTCTTGTCATAAGCCAATCCCGTGAAAAACGTAAAATATTCAACATTGAACGCTGATTGTCTGCCTAAGCTGTAATACATTTATTTAAAAACATTGTTTTGTTGGGTGGGCATAATGATAAGGTTATATGCTAAATCTCATCATTTTCCTTCAGTTTGTTACTGAGATATGCAATTTTATATTGGGGCAGACAAAAATAAACACACTATAACATTTATTTTTACTCCTAGAATGCTATTCACCTCTCAAATCAATGCACTTCTCCCATCGTGTCTTTACCAACCTTATGCTCTGTTTTTAGAACTTTCCCTCTTGAGAATGAAAACACGTATCAAGTTCAGTTATAACAGTCTGCTCGTTGGAGAAAACGATGTCCATGACGTATGTTTGCAAAGTAGAAGAAGTCATTCGGTGCATAGTTCGGTAGTATAGTGGATGGGATATAATTCCCACGCTGCTATCTAATTCTGGATATTTTTATATGTTCTATCTAGATAATTTGGTTAGCATTGGCCAATCATCGTTTGGCAGTAGAGAGATAATAGATGGTGATGATTCGACATGCAATATACGAGGAAACCTCATGAATATGTCAACAAAATGGACTGCAGTATACCATTTCTCATGGCTCAGATTACGCGTTAGTAAACCAGGTAGGTTAATTTATATACATGCATCTTTTTGTCTACTAATTTCTCACTTTGGGTGATACATAGCTGTGACATATAGTGAATGATGAATTCTCATTATGATCGCCAATTCTGACCGACGCAGTCTTGAATTGTCGTCTGATGTACAATATATTTATTGTGTGTTTTCTTTCTTGGAAGCCGACATGCATTGAGTGTTACTAACGCATAGTGATACTCCCTTCTTTCTGCCCCCTTCGTCACCTTAATCTAGAATGGCTTGCAGACACAATTCAAATTCTGCTTTTAAAATGGTACCATCTGTATTGTCACATTCAGTCACACTCCATGGAAGATGTGGCACAGATATACAGAAAGGAATCGGCATATCGACAGACTCTGGTACTACAATGAACAACTTCATGACAAACAGAAATATCACAACAAGCAGCGACTGAAAAACGTACATATCACAACGAGCAACAGCATTGAAATACAGACATCACAAAGAGCAAGGACAATGAAAAACAGGCATATGACAACGAGCAACTCCGTGAAAAAATATAAATGTCACAGGCCGCACACACATGTACTGTCTGAAAAGCCTTGCATAGCCACGTTTCCAGTGTCATATACATTTTCTTTTGTTATACGAGCAGTATGGAGATCCCCTGCCGGCTTGCTAGGCCAGTCGCAGGTTTAGGACACTAATCTGACCACAGGGAGTCCATCCCCTATGGCGAGCCATAGCCCCGTTAGCCCATGACCTCGCGGTCATGATTGCCCGGTCTGCACCACGCGGAGGTGGGATTTGACTTGTGTAGTCTGCGGGTCATCGGCAGGCTACTAATTTTCGCTCTTCACCCCTCCTGGGAGAGGCTAGCCGATTCTAACCCTGCTGGCTGCAGGGACAGGCGCATTCCACACCTTGAAAATTAGCACAAGCAAAACAGAGGTAATGACTATAACTAAAGAAGAACAAACAAAAACAATTCACCTAAACGAACATCTCTTGAAACAAGTAAAGAGTTTCAAGTAGCTAGGAAGTATAATATCATCAAATGGCAGATCAGAAGACGAGATCGAAAATAGGTGCAATAAGGCAAATCAACTCATTGGACAAATGGCACCAATACTTAAAGAACAAACATGTATCAATAACTACTAAGAAAGCACTTTACAACACAATCTTCCTGCCAACTCTATGCTACCAATCCAAACCTGGACAATGACAGAAAAAGAGAAAAGAAAAATCACAACAACAGAAATGAGGTTCCTGAGATGAATACTCAACGTATCAAGAAGAGATAAGATCAGAAATGAAGAAATCAGGTCTAAAGTGGGGGTTAAAGCAGCACTAGATTTTACCAGAAAGCAGCAAGTCAAATGGTTTGGCCATGCAAGTAGGTTACCAGTCAACAGCATACCACAACAAGCAATGATGTACAGACCAGATGGAAACAGAGGAAGAGGCCGACCACGTAAACGTTGGACGGAGGGAATAGCAGAATCCATGGGAATATCGATATATGAAGCCCATAATCGGGCACTCTCACGAAGTTTATACTTCACATCGACACCACAAGGTACAAGAGGAACAAGATGAGATGAGATACTGCTTTTGCACAAAGGAGGTAGGTGTAATTTCCTGTTTTTCGCTTGTCTTGTTGTTTGTGCTAATGCCATATTTGAATTCTTCAATGTCTGATGAATAGTGCGGTACAGAGTAACAAGAGGATCTGTCCGACACTGGGTACTCTGAGGAAAAGCCATACAGACACGTAATTTTATTGCAACTGGTATCTTTAATATTTGGACTATTCGCTGGTTGTTGAAGATGAGGACGGAGCGACTATGTGAATGTCCCTAGTGTTGTGATGTTGGTTCTGTATTCTTCTCAGCAGAACTAAGTTCTTCAATGTCTCTTTTATCCATCTAGCCAACTCTTCTTGGGCGTCATTTAAATTGTATCTCGATGTTCTCAAATATAGCTTTCTAGCTAAACGTCTTTAGTGTTCTTTACAATTAATAACCTTGGTTTTATTTTTTGTTTGTTTTTATTTGTCTCTCTAACTCTTCTTGTTTTTTCCAAATGAATTATTACGCATCTCATCTCTCATGATGTGATTTTACGACTGTGTGTTTCTAGGACTGTCTATTATAGGCATTGGTATGACAGCATCCTCCGTTGCGAAGGTGTTACAGACGCGATTCGTTATCCTTTTTTACCCGGGTGCGAAACACAGAGGTGTTGGTTTTTTTTCTAATAAGGTATAGGTGCCGGTTGTTCAGAAAGCAATGGCAAACTACTGAACGTAAAACTTGCCCTTGAATAATGAACAACCAAAATGCTGGGATTGACTGCTACGTCCTGTGAATGAGATGCAACTAAATTATTAAATATAACATCGTTATACCAAAAAGAGTGACTTTAATGATAAAGTTGGAAATCAACAGGACGGATGCATAGTAGGCGCGTATGAACTATGGAAACAGAAAGGAAGAGGTTGCAGCCTTGTACAGGGGACAAAAGAGCATTATATTGTTATTCGAAAAACCTGGTATCAACAAAACCCACGGAGGTTATGGACGTGGAGGAGTCCTGGCCATAAGATCATAGATTAGATTTATTACATTCTCATTAACAGAAGATTTCGAAATGCCTTAAATTCGCAAAAACTATACCAAGCGCTGACTGCTACAGCAACGATTGGTTAATCATAAGCAATATACATATACAATTAAAGAAGGACACATTTACGCCAAGAAACATAACATTTGATCTACGTGCACTGAGGGGTGAAGAGATAAAAGATAAATTCAACCTAGAGGTAAATAACATATGTGTTGCATTATTCGATCTAGAAATATTATTTCAAGATGTCATCAACCAATGGGAAATATTAAAGAAATCAGTCAGCCAAGTTGCAGAAACAACTATTCCAAAAGCGAAGTTGATGGGACGTAAGAAATAGATGGCCAAAGACATCTTAAAACTCATGGAAATAAGAAGAAATAACAAAAATAACCAAGAAAAACATGAAGAGATTCACGGGAAGATTATTAAATTGGGCGAAGAGGAAAAAGAAACATAGTTTGAGGAATATTACAGGGAAATTGAAAACCAGCATAACACCCGGGATACCAAATTAATGCCCAAAAGAATTAATGACATCGCTAACAAAAGAACACACACACATCAACGGATTGCCTAAAAACCAAAGATGGCCAAATCATAATAGAAAAAGATAAGATTTTACAAGCATGGTCAGATTATGTCAAAGATCTTTATGGTGATAAAGAGAAGAACGGTATGATATTCGGAATATTAATGAAGAACCATCCACTTTGAGAATGAAAGTTCAGAATGCGCTTACCAATATGAACACTGGCAAGACGCCGGGTCCAGACAACTTCACAATAAAATGACCAAAACCTTAGAAGTATATGGAATAAACCAGGTTACAATATATGATTCTGGAGATATACCTCCTGAATTATGGCAATCCCGAAGAAACCAAGAGCCTCGGAATGTGATCAACATCGAACAATTAGTACAATGAGCCACATCACGAAGATGTTGCTAAGAATCATCATGTATGTTAGGAAGGAAATACAAATAGAAATAGGAGAAGAAACATGTGTATTCGTAGAAGGCAGGGGTACGGTAAATGTTGTGTATATGCTGATAACATTAACTGAGCGTTCTACAGAAGTATATGGCTGTGGAAAATGTGGTTTCTGGTGATTGAGTGAAATGTCGAATCATGACAGCCCACGCTTACCGGCATGGCACATGATGGATGGATGGATAGAAGTACGAAAGTAAGTTAATAAGTAAGTCACAAATGGCTGTAGAAAAATAACTAAATATGATAACAACTTGAAACCAGTTTATTTTTATACATACATTGTCCCTTTATTTCTTAACAATTTCCACCAACATTGATGCACTTATCCCATCGTTTTATCAATCCTCCAAAACCGGCTGCATAGAACTGTGTGCTATGCTTTCATTTACCTGCCATCCCACAGAACTATGTGACTTACTTATTGACTCGCCCGTGTAACGTTTTATTTGCCCAACTATGCACCGCTTTACGGGAAAGTCGTGTGTTCCTTTAAAGTGTCGTCCCTGGAGTGAGGGGAATCAACACCCACATTATTTTTAACCCCATATCATTATTCTGGAGAATCCACCAGATTCCGTCCACCACACTCCCTCAGTCAGTGGATACCTCTTTCTCTCTCTCTCTCTCTCTCTCTCTCTCTCTCTCTCTCTCTCTCTCTCTCTCTCTCTCTCTCTCTCTCTCTCTCTCTCTCTCTCTCTCTCTCTCACCACTTGCTCATGCTCCCTCTCCCACTTCCCCAAAAACAACATTCTCAACAACTCTAGCTTTAAAAAAATTAATAACACATTAATTTAATAAAGAAAAGTGTATGTATTTGAGAAGTGTATGTGTAGAATGTATGTCGTATACTCTAGTGCGTCTGCAGAATCAGACCTAACATCTCAGGAGCAACATCCGATCATCATGGTAAGGACTACACAACATCATCTGAGTCAGCACAAAAAATTTCACCAAACGATGTGTCCCTCCTGCCAGATGTAGACTATCTCCGGTAGCCTGTGATTATCACGATACTAAGACATCAAACACAGATATAGTCCGATACTGATCCTAACTTGATCATAAACACTGTCCCTAAATGTTCTTAGAGTTTGAGACGTCACAATTCCTGAATAGTGAAAACGCTGAACACTGTCCCTTGAAATTAACATTATTTCTTTCTACGAGATGTCCTAAAGTTCTCACCCTCTCTCAAGCATTGTACATAGTCTCACAGGAATCTACTAATTTCCTTGACACTTCTTATTGTTATTTTTCCATATGATGTGGAAAAAAACACTCATTAATGTTCAGGTCTCGTGTGGCGTGTAACACAAACATTATTGTTCTGAGAAGTCATCCTGTTGGATGCTTATAGGTATCGGCTCACCAGAGCCATGTCCTTCAGACTTTTTCTATCATAGGCCCAGTGCAAAGGCTGATGTATAAACCTTCCTGCACTACTTTCTCCAGGATTTTAATTTGCCATGTTTCAGTGGTTTTCATCCTAACCTGAGGGAACCTGTAAAAGAGAGAACAACACACCCGGTGAGAGCAACTTGTCACTGACCCCTATTAGATGAGTGTAGGCCGATGGCCTCACTCAGATACATGACAGTGAACCAACTCTGTCATGGGCAGAGGAGCTCATCACCTCGGTCTGAGGTAGGGCAAGACAAGGACAGAGCAAAATGTAAAGTGTAGAACCCCAGTAGACCCCCACTGGAAGATCCCACCACTGGATATTCTCCCTATTCCCCAACCATCCTCAGTCTCTCTAAACATCATCCCATTTCACTATTCCCAACCAACTGAGCCTCTTGACTTCTCACTCTAGTTAATTTTAACAATGCGATTTTCCTACTGTCGCCGATACTCCTTGACTACCTAACCACAACGCAACAACACTATGATAGAGTTCTAAACTCTATCTATCACTAAGCTATTCCACATTATTTACAGCTAGATTCTATCCCGCAAATACCTTATGCAATCCTGGCTCAATCCGGAATCGAATTCACAATTTGCCATAAAAGACACATGTTAATTGATACATAACACATGCGATTCTATTCAACACTAGAATCGAGCCAGCTAACACTTCTGTCGTCCAATTCCATTCTTCACACTGGCGGCAAAAGAATTTATGTTTTCTGCAGTCAGAGATTGTCCGAGTGACGTCATTCTCCTGTCAACAACAGGTGTTCTCAGGGGCAGACAATCCGTCCATAACTTCACAGAAATTTTCGTCTCCCCTTTCCACAACTAAAGCAACCGTCTTTCCCTTCACCAAAACAACAAGCCGACATTTCCCGTTTCCTGGGGACTTTTCAATGACTGGCGGTTCCCTTGATCCGACGTGAATGTTTCTGTACTAGTAACAAACAATTGCAGCTGTGAAAACAAGCTGTCTCTGTTAGTTTTATCATCTTATCGTTAACCTACAGTGGTTCCGCGACAGGGACAAACATTTGTCAGCATAAACAGGAAACCCACATTGGTCGGAGACATTTCGCGAATGACGCCGAAGTTGAATGTGAAGTGAAAACGTGGTTTACAAAACAGAGCACGCAGTTCTATGCAGCCGGTCTTGGAGGACTGATAAAAGGATGGGATAAGTGCATCAATGTTGGTGGAAATTATGTTAAGAAATAAGGGGGCAATGTATGTATAAAACTAAACTAATTTCAAATTGTTATCATATTTAGTTATTTTTCTACAGCCATTCGTGACTTTCTTATTAACGTATCCTCGTTGTTTTATTCTCTACACAAATGCCTTCGATAAAGTAAGTCATGTCAAAATTATGAAGATGATTGCAGATCTACAAGTTGATTGGAAAGACCTTAGGCTCGTAAAATGCATATATTGGAAACAACAAGCTGCCATAAAGTAGGTCAACATCAACATATTAAGAGAGGTGTGCGATAGAGATGTGTAATGTCTCCAGATCTTTTGTATTTCCTGTACATAGAAGGTACTATAAGAAATTTAGAAGATATAAGAGGAAACACCTTTGGGGAATGTAACATCGAACAAACGAATTTTATTTTCAAAGGGTCACAAACTGGGCACGAAGGCCCGTCTTACATTCTGCCCTTCCAATCACAGATCTTTCGTTCATCAATTGTGCATGTTACATTCACATACGTGGGGGAGGGGGGGGGGGGAGAGATTGTCAAATGAATGTTGTAATCATAACCAATGCATATTACTATGTTATGACACAATATAAAAAAAAACATCAATAACATTAGATATGCTGATGACACAGTATTGATTGCAGATAATGCGCAGGGTCTGTAACATTTAATAGATGCAGTTGTTGCACACTGTGAACAAATAGGGTTAGAAATAAATTGTAAGAAGACATAGATTATGGCTCTCACTAGGAAGAAAGAAATACCAGAATGTAATATACATGTAAATAGGAATATTCTTAAACAAGTGAATTGGTACA
>JACEFZ010019268.1:160000-247500 GCA_014155875.1 Cepaea nemoralis
CTTACATTCAATGTTAGTGACTTATTGCATTAGATACCTTTCACTGTCAGACATGCAGCTTTTGACTGACCTATTCTGCGCTTGCTCCCTCTGTTGTGCTTCTTCCATCTGATGTTATAATTACAATTACGTATTCAAATGTGTCAACTTGGTTAAGCATTTGCCTTCTATTGTTATCTCAAATTTTGCTGTTATCTTTGTCTTTGATACAGCCATTGTTTCTGTTTTCTTGATATTCAAGAGAAGTCATTTCTCCACTCTCTACTAATAAGTAAGGCCAAATGTAACGCATGCTTGCATGAACAAAACATGTTTCGATAATCCAGTGTTTAAGAATAATTAGAATACGAATGAACACTGAAAAAGCACTAGATAAAACCAAATAAATACCGTAATCTGTACTGGCTTTCCAAACAATAATTTTGCTTCTATTTAGGTCGTAACGTAGCTTTAAAAGAAAAAGCATGGCAATCCAGCAACTTTACGAATAGCATATATAATCTGAATTACTCCACATCTGACAACGCTGTGGATGGAAATCCTAGTGGAAGTGTGGAACTAAAGAGTTGTGCACACACAAGTACCCAACTGCGCCCAGCTTGGAATTTGTCGTTGACAACACCAAGACTTGTCAATAGATACGTCGTTTACAATAGAGGTAAGTTGTTAAGAGAGAGACAGAGAGAGAGAGAGAGAGAGAGAGAGAGAGAGAGAGAGAGAGAGAGAGAGAGAAGAGAAGAAAAGAGAAGAGAGAGAGAGACAGAGAGAGAGAGAGAGTTGCATATCCTTTACAGGATGTCGTATTCAACCTCAGCATTTTTTGTCTAATTGTGATTTCTTGGCAAGTTTACTTTCAAAAGTTTGCTATTACTTTCTGAATGGTCGGCACTCATGCCATTGCATGAAAATCAACGACAGGCGATCTGCTTCCAAATCGCCCACAGCTGTGTTTCAAACGCGGTATGTGGGATTATGAATTGCGCAAGTACTCCTTCACCACGGAGCCGACAGGACAGCAGTAGAAATGGAAATTCCGACTATATTTAGATAATGTGTGATTCTTATGATCATGCACTCAGACCCATCGTTGTATTTTTGCAGTTCGAGCGCTGTTCTGAAAACTCCACGTCTTATATGCGCGAGGAGATAGGCACACATGTATTTACTCAGGTGCATTAATATATTGTAATTAACAACCAAAACTACACACGTAAAACAACGCCCATTTGTTATAGTTGTTTAGTGGAACTGAAGTGCTCAGTAACACCTCTTTTGTTTAGTGTGACGAAATTGCCTGGCAGTCTCTCTCCACCTTAAAAATGACCAAAACGGTATTCCGTAGAATATGTAAAGTGCACATACCACACACTGCGTCAGCGGCTATCCCCAGGGCAACAGCTGTGAGAGGCTGGCTAAACAAGGTGTGGGTAGCCGATTTGGTGTCAAACCAAGCGATGAACTAGGGTATGCCTACACAGCAAGTGAAGACACGATTTGGCAGTCTGCGCGGATGAAATAACTGATGATTAAACGGGCAAGACGATGTTTACCTGCAAAGCGTTGTGGAACGTAATGAGCACGGCAAGACACGTAGAGCGCCCTGGTCATCCACTGCATCTGTATTCGTCTCCAGTCGTCTTGACTTGTCTTGCCACTGGATTCAGATGGACTCAGGCGAGAGAGTGAGGTCGACGAATTGCGCAACTCTTCCTCACTTTAATCCAATTCATCCCGCAAGTCATTCTTCATCCAACTTCATATATCACCTTCAAGCCCTGTGGCGATGGACGAACAGCGAAGCGGCAGGCGTGGGTGCGCTGGCATCGTAGTCGCAATCCTGCACATAGGCGGCTCAAGCCATATGGTGGTCTTCTACTGACCGAAGCAGGAGTGGAATTCGGCAGCTCCCTGAGCGACTGAGCAGCCCTCTATAGGAATGCACTGCTCACCTCCATAGCATGAGAAAGGGGCTAGAAAAGGTGCCCTAAACATTGTCTGCTCCATCATTACCTAAACAGCTAGCCGCGATTGGTGGTTACCCTTTACTGCTGTCGACATACAAACAAAATAAAAACAGGTAAAGCCAAAATAGGTAACCATATTCCCTTGACAATCGGAACTTGGAATGTACGCACCCTACTTGATAGAGATGGCACGTCGGGCCCAGAGAGAAGAACAGCACTGATTGAGAGAGAGCTGGGCAGGTACAACGTCGACATTGCAGCCTTGAGCGAGACATGTCTTGCAGAAGAAGGCCAAATCTGTGAAGTAGGTGCCGGCTACACATTCTTGTAGTGTGGAAGGAAAAGCGAGGAAAGACGTCAATCCGGTGTGGGATTTGCCATTAAGTCGGCCCTGGTTGGCAAACTAGCTGAACTTCCGAAGGCGATAAATGACAGGCTTATGACTATTAAGTTATCCCTTCTGAAAGGAAAGAAGCATACAATCATCGTGTCTACCACCAACCATGACAAATGAAGATGACGTCAAAAACAAGTTCTATGAAGACCTTCACAACGTATTGACATATGTTCCCAAAGGAGACAAACTAATACCCCTTGAGGACTTCAATGCCAGAGTAGGCAAGAACACCGCCTCCTGGAATGGCATCACTGGAAAGTACGGTGTCGGAAATTGTAACAGCAATGGACTCCTCCTCCTTCAGACCTGTGCCGAACACGATCACTTCATCAGCCACACAATTGTCCGTCTTCCCATGAGAAATAGGACATCATCGATGCACCCTCGCTCGAAAAACTTGCACCTCATTGACAATGTCTTCGTCAGGAGGAGTGATAGATAATACTTTCGGGTGATAAAATTAATTTGTGGTACCAAATGTTGGACAGACCATCGTCTAATTATCTCGAAAATAAACACACACATCTGTAACAGGAGTAGAAATATCAAGGATAGGAAGATAGTATTTCCTATACTTAAGTGCTCAAAGACAAAGAATCGCAACACTGACTTTTAGTGGGCCAGAGAAGAAAAGGACAATAAGAATAAATAGAGAAAGAGCACTGTATATATTCTCCTCAGTTAACAAGAAAAGGGATAGAGAGTTAGACAGAAGATTCCAGGAGTTCTTTGAGCGGGGGATATACTGTTGTATACCCCAGAAAAAAGATTACACTGCTGACTGTAACAGGATCAATGAGTTTACACAACAAACTATAAACTAAACAAAACAAATTAAGAACAACAAAATTAGACCTTTATTGACAGAACTGCATGATTCAGGGACCATTAAAAAAACGGAAACATACAAATACCTGGGTACAATCTTCAACTGCTCCAACATCATAAGGGAAGAAATACAAACTAGAATCAATTCTGGAAATAAGATATACTATGCACTACAATATCTACTAAAATCAAAGGCGCTATCTCGTAACACCAAGATCACAATATACAAAACACTGATCAGACCAGTTGTGCTGTATGGTTCTGAAACCTGGAGTACAACGAAAGTAGACGAAGCCTTGCTACAAACCTTTGAGAACAAAGTTTTAAGACGCATCTTTAGACCCATTAGGGATACACAAAGTGGAGAGTGGAAAAGAAGAAGTAACAAAGACATTTATGATCTGTTTAAGTCCCCGCTAATCACTGGTATCATGAAGGCTAATAGACTACAATGGCTGGGGCATACAGAAAAAATGGAAGATAATAGGGAAACAAAACTCGCTTACACTCAGGAAATAAATGACCGTAGACCCCGAGGTAGACCAAGAAGACGGTGGAGAGATAATATATATACAGACCTACATGCACTTGGAATCAACGACTGGCAAGAGAAGGTCAACCAGAGAGACGAATGGAGACGGATTGTATCTGAAGCAAAGAACCACAATGGCTCGGAACGCTGAAGAAGAAGAAGATAACTCTACTAATTTTAGTCAATCAGGAGCAGAAGAGTTCTTCAGACTCTGTAAAACTATAAACCGAACTACACCAAATTCCACCTCAACCCTGTGGATGTTATAAGTTGGAGCTTCCAGTTGGGGACTAGTAGAGGCACCACTATCCTACCTTTAATTAAGCTATCTAAATATATTTAACTCACCAAGAGTGTGCTTACAAATTGCCAGCCATTTTCACGGATTTGTTCGGTCCTTGTGTGTGGACCACACAGGCCAGTCTTGGTTAAATCTAGAGGCATTGATGACTCCCTGCTCTTGTCCAGTGACTGGGGAGGGCTGGTTCAAGCCTCCCTATGTGATGGTATCTACATATCTACAGCGATCTACATAATCGCTCCTTCGGCCACGGTTGTTACAGTTGAAGAGAGCGGGAAACTGGCGAGCACTCCTTTTTATCCATGTTTCCAGAGCGGCTTCCCATCATACCGTAGGGCACTGCAAGGGACGCCGTTATTGGTAACATCATCATCATCATGCGTCGCGTCAGGCAATCACACATCGCACCCCCAATTTTTCGACGGTCTCCGTCGAATAAGAAACTGTAGACCAGTGTTTCCCAACCTTTTTTGTGCTATGCCCCACCCAAGCCTTTTTAAAATTCTTATGCCCTCCCCCCTTTCTCTCTCTCCCCCCCCCCCCCCCCCCCCCCCCTTAACATATACATTATTTTTAATAATAAAAAATTGAAATGTCCACTAAATAAACTTGAATGATAGGTTTTAGGAAGAAATCACTAGGAAATTATTGAGCAAACACAGTAATTAAATTTTCAAAACATATAATGGAGAACTACAATATACAAAACACTGATTAGACCAGTTGTGCTGTATGGCTCTGAAACCTGGAGTACAACTAAAGGAGACGAAGCCTTGTTACAAACCTTTGAGAACAAAGTATTAAGACGCATCTTTGGGCCCATTAGGGATACACAAAGTGGAGAGTGGAAAGGAAGAAGCAACAAAGACATTTATGATCTGTTTAGGTCCCCACTAATCACTGGTATCATGAAGGCTAATAGACTGCAATGGCTGGGGCATATAGAAAGAATGGAAGATAATAGGGAAACAAAACTCGCTTACATTCAGAAAATAAATGACCATATACCCCGAGGTAGACCAAGAAGACGGTTGAGAGATAATATACATACAGACCTACAAGCACTTGGAATCAGCGAATGGCAAGAGAAGGTCAACCAGAGAGACGAATGGAGACGGCTTGTATCTGCAGCAAAGAACCTCAATGGCTCGGAATGCCGAAGAAGAAGAAGAAGAAGAAGAAGATAATGGAGAGCTGCAATTCAAGTACACAATAATTTTAATGAAAGATTTTATTTTTCTCTATTACTTTAATTATTAGTAATTATTTATTATTTAAATTTAGTGAGATCCTTGCGCTTTATGCTTGCTGCAAAGAGATGTTATGTCAGGTTCCAATTTAGTTAACTTCAGTCTCAAGTCTCCCCGTTGTGTTATATCCAGCCGATTTCTTCCATTTTCGAATTGCCCGCCTTAACAATCGAATTTCCCCCATGTGGGGAGTGGGCCCCACGTTGGGAAACACTGCTGTAGACCTACCCTTAGGGTTTAGACAAACCCTAAAAAAATACCTGTACATTCTGTGAGTGGGGATTCCTAATTTGAATTAACATTGAATGACACAAAACAAGTAACTAGTAATTAATTATTTGTCCATGTCGTGGAAATATACAACGAATGTTTCTGTCTGATGATGCTCACTGGATATCGTTTCCTCCCACTTAACGTCGTATGTGTGTCTCTTTTAAATGTTCTATGCACAGGGAAAATATAGGACATCACTGTTCATTCACTGCTCAACACTTAATATGTCCACTTATGATATCATGAACCTGGACGGACACGCTGGTATTATTAACTCCTCTGCTTTCGCCTATAAGGAAAGGATTTTCTTATCACCACAGGTAACATGGTCATCTGTCACTTCAGACGAACATGGTGAACTGATGTACAATAAGGGAAACATCCTCCCATGATGATCTCAGGTGATGATGCCACCGGTGGGGATTTAATATAGATGTCCAGCGCTCTGCTGCTGGTGGGACACACTGTTGGATAGATTTATGATGTCCTCTCTTCCAGACAAACAAGGGAAAGGTACTTATATAGATGGCCCCAGATGTTGGTACTACTGAAATCAGTCGCATGAACAGTCCACAACTGTTCTCCCGAATGAATCAACAGCATTTATCTCTTGGACAAGCACAGCCCCAGCCTCTATTGAATATGGGAGCGTTCTGCTCTCATGGAGTCGTCAACTATATCTGTAGCTTTCTGAGCAAAGCTTGATGGTTTCAGTAGGAATATATATGCCTATTCCAAAAAAACTTTATAGCTAAAGGTTGGTGACCTTCATTGGAGTTGTCGCACTCTTAATGTATACCAGCGGACTCAGACTAAGCGCCGGCTGGGTGGGAAATTTGGTTCCCTGAGCAAGGAATAAGGTCACCTTTAATTCCGACGACTTGAGATGTGGTGTAGGTCTGGAGGCTCTTCTCTCAACGCTGTGCCAACTGGAGACTGGGAAGATAACCTGCACCCAGTAAATGTCTTTGGCCAGGGACCTCTCACACCCCCATGAAGGCAGACGTAAAAAAACCAACATGGAACTACCACCTAAAAGAACCATTGAAGACTGGAACAGACACCAACAGGATAATCTAGAGGCCGCCAAACATCCTAGGCCAAGGCTCGCCACTTGTAAAAGGAATAGAAATATCAAGGAATGAAGATATTATTTCCTATACTTAGTTGCTCAAAGACAAAGAAGGGCAACACTGACTTTTAGTGGGCCAGAGAAGAAAAGGACAATAAGAAGAAATAGAGAAAGAACACTGTATATATTCTCCTCAGTTAACAAGACAAGGGATAGAGGGTTAGACAGAAGATTCCAGGAGTTCTTTGGGCGGGGGATATACTGTTGTATACCCCAGAAAAATGATTACACTGCTAGACTGTAACAGGATCAATGAGTTTACCTAACAAACTATAAACTAAACAAAACAAATTAAGAACAACAAAATTAGACCTTTATTGACAGAACTGCATGATTCAGGGACAAACAGACATCCTGACATGTCACACAACTGACATATACAGAAATGGGAACCTACGTTCCCACAGTGGATATCACTGCTGCCTAACATCGCTATGAACATGACCGGATACCCATCTCCACAAACCAACAAGGACATGGTAACACAGAAGCCTCAACGTAAACAACAACGGTAAGCACAGTTATGGATTATCTACTGATACCATCTCAGGTCTCATGGACAGTCGGTACTTACAGAAATGGGAATCTTACCCTCTCACACCTCGTCCTGAATGCATGACTCAACACTCAACTATGGCATCTATATAGTAACAGAAATGTCTATTGTACACATGAGGATGATGATGGTGGGGATGATGATGATGAGATAGACCTATTAACCTATAGGTCTGTCAAGACAGCAAGCCTGGGAGTAGCTTCAGAATGGAGCAGTCATCACTGGAAAGGCTTCGAGTAGACGCTACAGGTCATCTTGCTACTAGATCTCACCGGATGTAGCTAGTCTTCCTTCCAGCTCTCGTCTTCTGTAATCTGGTTCTAGCTGGTAGTGGATCTGTCAATAGTTGTGATACAAGGCACAATCACTCCATAAAGGTACTTGCCGTGAGTGTAGGCGATCGGCAGATAGCGTGAACATAGTGAACATACTTTGTAATGACGATGGCCAAGTGTTAGCAGGACTCAACCTCCACTGTAGTAATCTCTTGTGACAATTACAAAGTAGGATTCATATTGGAGTTCTAGGTCTGCTACTCGCACTTGCCTGGTCAAAATCACGGGACCCGTCACGAACTGATAAGACTTCACTCAAGAAGGTAGAACCTGTGGAAGACAACACTCAGTGAAAGTATCTGGAACCAAACTTACCCTAAGCTAGCTCCCTCTCACCTCCTTCCTCAGCCAAATGGACTCTTCTCATGAGAGTCCCGGTCCCTACATATGTTGCTCACAGGTGCCGGATAGAAACTGGGTCTAGGATATGTCAGGCTGCTAAGTGTCCCGCTTCATCTTCCCCGGACTGGTGGATAGCTTGGGCCAAGGTTGCTGGTCACTCGTCACTGAGGAGTCGGCCTACCCTGCAAAACTTCTACATGACATATAGGGTTAGTGAATCATTAGTAATGGTAGACAGAATGGCCCTGAAGTAGGGCCGGTGATGAGCATCTGGACCCCCCTCCTGACTCACACCAATCTCCCTGGTTCACGTCCCTATTACCAGCCAGCGCAGATATAGTGCCTCAGGTACAAAATCCAAATCCAATATTAGATACATAGTCTTAATAATTCACCATGTAGCAGAGATCCACACCCCGTTCTCCCCTCCCTCATCAAGGGCCGGAGCATTTATAACGGTGTCACTGCCCTTATTGAACAGCCCTGTCCCGTCGGTCAATTCTCATACATTGTCCACCTCTCCGCAATCCACTATATATTAAGCTAGCATTCCATTGAGGGACACAATTGTAACAGAGGAGGAGACGAATGCAACAGATCTACACGAAGGACCTGGTAGTTGTTGCTGGATATCTCGCTTTATTAATTAAACTTCAGTAGACATAAACTTGACATACAATTCTAGATGGTAACATCACGTCCTGCCAGCATGGCCTCCAGTTGGTAACTAATATGTTTCCCACCCACACGTCACAGCTTGAGCGTCCCTAGTTACATCCGAACGGGATGATCAGCCGTGCCTTGTATACTAGTCTTTTTCCCCTTGCACACCCATCTAAACCCCTTAACAGATGCTCTGTTATACTATCTATAAGACAGATGAGAGGAAAGCAAAGAAGAAAAGCCAGTGGTCGCCCCACCAGGTGACGAAACTTTCGACTCAAGTCACGACATTGAAACGACCTCCGATATTTCTACCTATCTTCGGACTACATTCGCCTCGCCGAGCTGCGTCGATCGAGACCGCACATGCCCTAGTATAGGCGACGTCCTACACTACTTCCGGTTTCCTCCTCATGACGTCATTCCGCATCGACGACGTTCGATATCAGGAAGCTGGTTCATGTGTGAACTCAAATTCTTTGTGTGAACTTTCTTGTTGTCCTGAAACCACTTAACCAAACCTACAGTAGCTGTGAATAACCCCAGCGCCGCTAACACAATAAATATCCCTGTATAACACTGCTAGCCAAGAAACGCTTTCAACAGGTTTTGACTTCAGGCAACGCCAGTAGTCTGGTCACACATGCCCCACTTTCCCGCACCACGGTTAGTACACACCGCCTAGCACTATCGGGTCACTGAGTACCAAAGATAAATAAACTAAAGGGTACACATACCTTCAGATGTCTGAACACCGTTTCATACTGGAGTAGCTGTAACTCAGCAGAACTAGAAGTCGGGTTTCTTTAACAACCTTGAGACATCGGTCGCCCCAGCTCTCCATAATGAAAACACACTGTGAACAAAGGCGTCTGTTCACTAGCCCTGACAGCCAGAAACTGCCGTCTTTGTCCGCCCGGCCTAAGCAACTGCGCATGCGCCAACCATGTGCTGTCAGCCTGTGAATCATGTTCACCCGGCCTAGGTGTTTAGAATCATCTCGAACGCCAGCCAAAGGGCGGTAATTTTCCAGAGGCCCGGGTAGGGTAATAGTAGGGTTGTCTGCCTTATACTATACAGTCTGCTTTTCTACTACAAGACCTAATCAATGGAGTCTATCTCGTGACAACCAGCAACAATCAGGACACATGCTATAACATTAGTCACCGACAACAACTCAGACATATGCCATACATTGCCAAATAAAACCATCACAATATTACTACTCACTATGATCAAGCTCACACAATAATACCCCAGATTCATTATGGGTGCTCTATTTAACACCTCTTGCTCTGGCTGGTCAGGATACTATTCTTACCTAGTTCACATGTGTCCAACCTGAGAAATACAGATCATTATCCCCATGAACACTATTATAATCATAAACCACCCTATCATATGTGTAGTGTTCAACCTGGCACCTTCATCACTGTACCCAGTCTTGAATAATTATTACTATAGCTACATTTATCTAGGAGAACATAACAGTCATTGTTATCAAGCACCACATAACTATTGCTTTCACCGTGCCACTCTGCACCTTCGTACGCCAACAATCACTATAGTTTTAGCATTATTGAGTCATAATAAGTCATCTGACTTCAAACACAATATAGCATAATGGAGGTGTCTCTCATCCCCTGGCGTCCTTTACTTTTCATTACACGTGAGGCATCTCAATACCTCAATACATTATAATATAAATACACATGTCTTCCCCTTTGTTGTGGGAAGTTAAATAATAAACACATCCGTACCATGTTTCCAGTTTAACTTCATGTTCCTTATTGCAGACCAGACTGGTATAACCACCCAATTATGTACCTTGCCTCCCTCTTACTGACTGTACAGTCCACCTGGAACAGCCTTGGTTACCCCAGGCCATTCAATCTACTGTTAATCTTCAACCTCACCATGCTACTATAATAATGGCATTATATTATATATATCCTTGCACACCTAGTCTGGCCACCTTCATACAGGAATACCACCCAAATAGAATTAACCATAACCTAATATTTTATGCTACAGTGCTCCATATTTTCCTCTTTACTGTTGTAAACAGCCCCAACCATTATTTCATTATTTCCTCATATTTTATGCTAGTGCTCCGTATTTTCCTCTTGTCAGAACACAGACTTTATAGAACAATACATACATCCTCCTCTACTCTGGACTATGATACTACATATTTTGAATACTGTATTGAATTGTGGCTATATCAAATTCTCTAGAACTACACAACACAGTATCGATACTTCCAATTCGTACTACGTTGTCTGCTACATTAAATTTAAAAACCTACAAATATACACACCACCATAAGAGAACATCCTTTGTCCTGAATCTTCACCGAATACCCCTGGTACTTGTTTTCTTACTACGCCCCTGCCAATCTGCAGAGTAGCACTTTCACCGTTACTAATTGAAGCAAACCCATGTTGTCACAATTCTGCCGGTTATCGCCATTTTACATGCGAAGATAACTCTACTAATTGTGCCGAATATCAAAGTGAATGATCATAGACTAAGTGTTGTGGACAAATTTACCTATCTTTGCAGCACCGTGTCACAAGCTGCCACAATCGATGACGAAGTAAATGCAAGAATCTCCAAGGCCAGTGCAGCCTTTGCAGACTGTACAAGAATGTATGGGACAGAACTGGAATAAGCCTGCAAACAAAGATAAAAGTCTACAAAGCAGTTGTACTATCCACACTGCTATATGCTTGTGAAACCTGGACTGTTTATCAGCGACACGCTAGGAAATTAAACCACTTCCACACAGTCTGCCTAAGGAAGCTACTGAAGATTAAATGGCAAGACAAGATTCCAGACACTGAAGTCCTAGAAAGAGCATCCATACCCAGTATCCACACTCTACTGATGAAGAATCAGATTCGCTGGGCTGGTCACTTGACTCGCATGCCAGATCACAGGCTCCCTAAACGAATTTTTTACAGCGAACTGCGTTGTGGTAAACGCTCCCAAGGTGGCCAGAGGAAACGTTTTAAAGACACTCTGAAAATTTCACTGAATGCTTTTGGAATTCATCATGACACCTGGGAGGCTGCAGCCAGAGACCGAAATTCGTGGCGTGCATCATTGCGCAAAGGTGCAGTTATATGTGAGGCAACCAGGACTGCAAGAGCTGTGAAGAAAAGGCAGGACAGAAAAACCACTGCAGGAAATCCTCCTCCAGAGACGTCAAGCATTCGTTGTCCACATTGTCAAA
Source organism: Cepaea nemoralis (assembly GCA_014155875.1). Classification (NCBI taxonomy): domain Eukaryota; kingdom Metazoa; phylum Mollusca; class Gastropoda; order Stylommatophora; family Helicidae; genus Cepaea; species Cepaea nemoralis. Next base: position 171,812 of record JACEFZ010019268.1, read on the forward strand.
GAACATTTCGAGCCAAAATAGGCCTTATCAGCCATCTTAGAACCCACGGCTCCACACCTTCAACCCCACTGGATGAAATGAATGGTCATCATCATTCTTGATGGACAAACAACAAAAAAAAACACTAATTTTAGTCAATCAGGAGCAGAAGAGCTCCTCAGACTCTGTAAAACTATAAACCGAACTACACCAAATTCCACCTCAACCCTTTGGATGTTATAAGTTTGGAGCTTCCAGTTGGGGATTAGTAGAGGCACCACTATCCTACCTTTAATTAAGCTATCTAAATATATTTAACTCACCAAGAGTGGGCTTACAAATTGCCAGTCATTTTCATGGATTTGTTCGGTCCTTGTGTGTGGACCACACAGGCCAGTCTTGGTTAAATCTAGAGGCATTGGTGACTCCCTGCTCTGGTCCAGTGACTGGGGAGGGCTGGTTCAAGCCTCCCTAATTGATGGTATCTACATATCTACAGCGATCTACATAATCGCTCCTTCGGCCACGGTTGTTACAGTTGAAGAGAGCGGGAAACTGGCGAGCACTCCTTTTTATCCATGTTTCCAGAGCGGCTTCCCATCATACCGTAGGGCACTGCAAGGGACGCCGTTATTGGTAACATCATCATCATCATGTGTCGCACCAGGCGATCACACATCAAACCACAACGGCGTCCTCAAGGGGTACAAATGCAAACAAATAAACAAATAAAAAAACTAAATATCACCCGCCTAAACAGTAAATAAATGCAGCTTTCGTTTGAAAAAATGCTGGAAGACCGCCTCAACCGAAATGCTGCAACTAACCAGGATGTGAAAACAGAGTGGAGAGTCCTAAAGGACATTATTTACAACATTGCTATGAAAATCCTGGTTCCAGCCCCCCGAAAGTTTAAAGACTGGTTTGGTGAAAATTCTGAAAACAACAACCAATTCCTGGCCGAGAAACATCTTCTCTTCAAGGCACATTTGAATGACCCGAAGTCAACATAAAAAAAGATGCCTTCAATTACATTCGGAGAATAGTGCAGCTTCAAAGTAATTTCTCACTTGTCTGTTAATTGTTCATGATATGCTTCCATACATCAGGATTGTCAAATAATGTATTTTCACAGTTATAACCGGGTTATATCAAATGATACTTTTGTTAACAAACCTTATGCTACCAGTGCCAATCTTTGATTTTATTCAAATCACATTTATGCAAATATCAACACATGTAAGATGAGATGGTTAAGGAGAGCTGCCAAATTAACTATCCGATACCGAATAAGAAATGATATCAGATAGACCAGGGGTCACCAAACTACGGATCACGGATCGCGAGATCCTCGCTAAAATAAATATTATTTCCAAATTTTAAATTGCAAAATACGGAAATCGTGCTCTGCTCACAAAATAACACTGGTCATCTGCAGTGTTTGGTGTTAATTTAAAACTGTTATTGAAGAATACTATAACTCACTCGGGAGATAATATGTATACAGACCTACAAGCACTTGGAATCAACGACTGGCAAGAGAAGGTCAACCAGAGAGACGAATGGAGATTGTATCTGCAGCAAAGAACCTCAATGGCTCGAAACACTGAAGTAGAAGAAGAAGAAGAAGAAGAAGAAGAAGAAGAAGATATATATATATATATATATATATATATATATATATATATATATATATATATATATATATATATATACTATGGTATATCGAAACTATAACTCACATATAAATTTGTATATATTATTTCCAAACGATAATTCACAGTGATATATTAATATTTTATGTTATTTCCCAAATATATCTCACAGATATATTGTTATGCATTATGTCCAAACAATAACTCACAGTGGCAAATTGATTTGTTATGTTATATCCAAACAATAACTCATAGGTACATATACTGTATCATGTTATACCCAAACAATAACCGGCATTGATATATTAACTGATCAAGTGCCATCAGGTGATCAATCGTCCTATTCAAAATCCACGTATCTGCCAGGAAGCGTGTTTTGCACGATACCGACATCAGACTGATCAACAGGACAGGGCTAACAGGGATACGGTCAGAGAGGCTATGTCGTAGGTCACTAAGAGTGACTACTATGAAGACGTGATACAGGTAGCGGATATTATTCGGGTGCTGAAGAGAACTACAGACACAGTACCAGGTCTGGATGGAGTTAGGTACATTAATATACAGAACATGAACGATGATGACTTGGAGGAGATGGTTTCTTGTTTCAACTTTAGCATGAAAACGGCAGAAATATCCCAGGCTTGGTTGTACAGATACCTGGTACCACTCCCAAAACCAGGCAAGGATCACTTAAAACTAAATGGATATAGAGTCATCACCTTGCAAAACACCTTTGGTAAAGTACTCGAGAAGACAGTTGCATGCAAGCTACAGCACCACTTGGAAAGATGTAAACTTCTCCACACAGGGCTTGGGAGTTACCGACCTGGGAAGGACACATGGGCCAACGCGGCAACATTTGCATTCGATGTATATGAGGGCTTCAGTAATAAACAAGAGACGGTGGCGGTGGCACTTGACCTGGAAGATGTTTACAACAGGGTCAGGTGTGATCGTTTGATATACACTCTTATGGACATGGATTTCCGCCCTTGGATTGTCACATGGTTTGTGGCAGTACTTTATGAGCGTAAAATCGCACTACGCATAGGTTCTTGGACTTCTGACCACTGCAATATTACACCTGGGCTGTCACAGGGAAATATCATATCCCCAGTGTTCTTTTACGTATAGTTAGTTAGTCGCGGATCCAACTTCACGGCAAAGTGTCACCCCTATAATGCTGTCCCATATGAAGAGTGGAACAGACACCAGTACCGACAACACAACAACACCCACAGGCAAGTGCATACATAAGGCCGCTGTCAGAATGCCAACACAATAGTCTGACACGAAAATTACAGTTCATCGTTGATAGAAACGGCAGTTACTAGAAATACAGCAGCTTTTCACACATTATTGCACAATGTAAAACTAGGAGGAGCGGCTGGCCGAGTGGCTACAACGCCGGACTCTCTATCGGGAGATCCGGGATCGATCCCTCGGTAAGGTGTGGAATTTGTTTCTGTCGGGGGCAAAAAGAAAATCCTAACCTGCACAGTTCGCGGCGACTGCACTAGCCAGGCGCTCAGGCTCAAAGACCCCGCTGCCATACACCGCAAGGTACTATATTGGCAGTAAATGGCAGTATGACAGTAAAACTAGTTAGTTCAGCAACCGACCAGTTCTATTTTATGAACATGCAGTTCGCAATACAAACAACCGCGGACAGACATAAAACCACTCCACATGAAGTCCACAACTCAACAGTGTCGCTCCAAGCACTCAACTCGGTAACTTGGCGACGGAACCACGTACTACCAGTCCAACATGAGGAAAATGCGTAGGCAAGCGGTAGCTAGAAGCAAAAACACTCCAGCGGCCTCAACAGCTCAACCTCCAGTCCGTCATATTGGACCGGTGCTCTTTGATGTATACACCAGCAAAATCGCAGCTATTGAGACACCAGAAATTGGTAGAATCTTGACATTCGCAGATGATGTGCTGGTTTATAGACATGGAATAGAAAGGGATAGAATGGCTTAAGACTTCCAGTCAGTAGTAAACAGGGTGGCGGAGTGGTGCATGGACGCAGGGGCCGTAATAAATCAAGACAAGACACAGAGTGTGTGGTATTCCATGGATAACCGAATCGTGAAAGCAGATATATGTATTACAATGAATGGGCGTCATCTCAGTAGATAAGTAAAGTAAAGTACGTGGGAATCACCTTCAATAGATATATGTCTTTTAAGGATCATGTGCAGGCTTTGGTGGTAAAGACTGGAAAGGGACTTAATGCATTGAGAGCGAATGTAGCAACGTGGGTAGAGAAGAGGATGTTTATCATGCTCTTTCAGCAGTTAATAATTTCAATCAATGAGTATGGTTTGGGGCCGCTGACAGTATCAACTCGCCAGCTTGAAAGGTTGGGGCGTATACAGAATGTGGCATACGGGTGATCCCGGGGTGCACAAGGGACACACGAATTATATGTATGAGGCATATCCTTGCACTACCAACAACTGAGGACAGGCACAGGGTCCTACAAGCCAAATGATACCCGAGAGTCAGACTGGCACAAAGTAATAATCACACTGGGTGGGACGCAGAGGTGTTTCCAAGGCACCAGGGCCAAGGTTTTATAATTGCCAAGACCTACTAACACATCCTAGTCGTGCGTCCATGGCAACAGGTCCCTTCGGGGTCCTGGCTAACGTGGTAGGATCGATGAATCTTCCGAAGTCGGAGAGTATCTGCCTGCATGGCGAGGAACCACCAGTCTGCACACCAATCAGCCAGACATGGGACAACGGATACTCACGCAAACCTCAGTCCGGTATGACATCACGCCTGATGTTGGACAACAGACCATACAGGACTTCACGCTGGAGTTCACAGCCAGCGAACGCAAGCAAGCAAGCAAGCAATCACACTGGGTCGTGAGCGCAGAGAACGGGCTGTGGGCCGCGCAGAGTTTGAGGTGCAACAACTGATCCAGGGCAAAACGCATCAAGGTGACATAGTCATCTACACCGATGGGTCAGTGGTGAGAAACAGACGTAGCGGCTGGGGTTTCATTGCAAGGTCTAATGAACGATACTTGAAAAGGGAAAATGGCATATGAGACTACAACCTCCAGCATGAGAATGGAGGTGGAAGCAGTAACAGCAGCCTTCCAATGGTTGGAGGAAATCGCAACACACACTATATTCATTACGGACTCACGGAGTGTGCTTAATTAGGTGGCGAAATTAATGTTTCGTTTGGAATTACTTGCCTCGCTTCAGAGGTCACAGATTGTGAAAACTGTATGTATGTTCTACCCTGATCATGAGGGAGTGAGGGGGGATGAACAGGCTTATAGGCTGGCAGGGAATACACCTCACGTTGGTACATTACCTATGGACAAGGGGTTGGTGGTCGGGTGATTGTGGAACCAGGTGAAGAAATCGGTGGAACAGTCTGAGCACCGGTATGTGACGATATTGATATGGCGGGGGATGGGCATAGGCTCTTGACGAATCTCAGAAAAGATAAGGAAAACCAGGAGAACTTTCAATCAGGTGGCAGTTGGAACCAGCAGCAGTATGCCTCTTCTCTTGCTGTTGAAGGAGGGGACGGAGCGATAGTGAGAATATTCTGAATGCAATGATATCGGTTCTTAACAAAACTCAACTCAACTCATCTGGCCTTTTAATAAATAAACCAAATCCCTATATGCCTTTGAATACAAGGACTACCGAAGAACAATTAACATTCTTTGCACGGAACAAAAGAACAACAAAACAAAACTACCCAGCAGGAACCTAATGTTAAAGAAGATTTAATATTAAAAAACGACATATTGTAAAAATATAATAGTTTGCCTTTGTGTGGTCAGACATGAGGTCTGAACATAAAAAAATAATGGTAGGAGGTGTACCGTGGACGTGGAGAAGAAAACGACACCTCCTTGGTGTGATAGATAGTTTATATATTATAGCAACAGAGGCAGGACATATGTATGCTATGCTATGCAATGCAAACTATAACTCAATGTGGTATATTAATGTGCTATGTTATATACGCCAATCTCCCTGGTCTAGGAGTTACACGACTTTCTCCGTAATCCCGTATACTCTCGTGAGTAATGTGACATGAGCGGTAATTTGCAGCGGTTCTCTCCGCGTCTATAACTTACGGGGTATGTGAGCCGGTTGCTCAGAAAGCAAAGGCAATCTACTGAGCGTAATCTTGCCACTAAATAAACATTCAACTGAAAGATTCTGATGTTGACAGCGATGTCCTATAAAGAAACAAAAATGTTATATCAAAACTATAAATCACAGTGACATATTAATGTGTTATGTTATATCCAAGCTATAATTCACAGTGATATATTAATGTACTATGTTATTTTATGATGACGAATGCCTTCGAGAACAACGGCATTGAAATAGACATCATCTACCGCAAGGATGGAAAGTTGTTCAATCTCAGAAGGCTGAAAGCTAAAACCAGAACAGTGACACCGTCAGAGAGCTCCTGTTTGCTGATGATTGCTTTCTATATGCCAACTCAGAGGCAGATATGCAACACAATGTTTCAGCTTTCTCATATGCCTGGGCCAACTTTGGGCTCAATATCAACTTGTAGTAGACTGTAGTTATCTACCAGCCAGGGATTAATCACACCATGCCGAATATCAAGGTGAGTGGTCATAGACTAAGTGTTGTGGACAAATTCACCTAACCTGGCAGCACTGTGTCACAAGCTGCCACAACTAATGTTGCAGTGAATGCAAGAATCTCCAAGGCCAGCGCAGCCTTTGGTAGACTGTACAAGAATGTGTGGGGCAGAAATGGAATAAGCGTGCAAACAAAGCTGAAAGTCTACAAAGCAGTTGTTTTATCCACACTGCTAAATGCTTGTGAAACCTGGACTTTTTATCAGCGTCACGCTAGGAAATTAAACCACTTCCACAGTCTGCCTTAGGAAGCTATTGAAGATTAAATGGCAAGATAGATCCCAAACACTGAAGTTCTAGAAAGAGCGCCCATGCCCTGTAACCACACTCTACTAATGAAACATCAAATTTGCTGGGCTGGTTACTTGACTAGCATGCCAGATCACAGGCTCCCTAAACGCATGATTTTTACAGCGATCTGCGTTATGGTAAAAGCTCCCAAGGCGGCCAAGGAAACTCTTTAAAGACACTATGAAGATCTCACTGAAAGCGTTTGGAATTCATCTTGACACTTGGGACTGCTGCCAAAGACCAAATTCGTGGCGTACATCACTACGCAAGGGTGCAGTCACTTGTGAAGCAACCAGGACTGCAAGAGCTGTGAAGAAAAGGCTGGACAGAAAAACCACTGCAGGAGATCCTCCTCCTGGAACGTCAAGTATTCTTTGCCCACATTGTCAAAGAACATTTCGAGCCAAAATAGGCCTTATCAGCCATCTTAGAACTCACGGCTCCATACCTTCAACCCCACTGGATGAAATGAATGGTCATCATCATTCTTGATGGACAAACAAAACAAAACAAAAACAATGTTATATCCAAACTATAACTCACAGTGTTATATAAATGTGTTATCTTATTTTCACATTCTGACTGACTCTTATATATTAAGAAAGGCCGCTGCTCTAGCATAATTGTTAGCAATGAAAATCTATCCACGCGTAGGTAGAATCTGATATCTCGTATGGAATCTATCTAGAGAAAGCAAGCACTGAACAATTGCATGTTGAAGTTGGACACATAATCTTTGAGGTGCATAACTAGGTGTGACGCTCTATTATCGAAAGAGTAACGAAGAAAAAGAACTGGAAATGATACATTGAAAAGGTAAGCTTCTCCTACAACAATAGCTGGCAATTTTATATAAATATTTTGTGTTATTTCCAAAATGTCACTTCACATTTGTATTTTTATGTACAGTTCCCATAGACCAGTTTGGAGCACGTTTAAGTGGATTTATACTGGAGAGCTATAATACAAGTGAAGGTATGGTGTTGCAGTATCGAGACGACAGCAAAACACGTATTTCCTACACAATTCTAGACACCAACATTGATCAACAGATTCATAGAGTGCGTATATATTTGAACAGTATTGGAGTCTTGGCTCTATGTGAAGTGGAGCTATATGGAGGTTAGTACAGCAGAACGTGTCGAAACTATTTGTCTGATGTGAATATACAGTAAAACTTCGATTAACCGTCAAGGTCGGGAGCAGGGCTGTGACGAATAACCGAATAGACCGATAAGAGAAATATATTAATACATATGAACAGTAATGTGATTTCACTACTGGCGTCGGACGAAAATGGAAATACAATCCTTTAAAAGTGAATTATATATACTGTAATACTATATAAACCTAGGTTACTTTGAAATAATCTGTCATCTCTTTCTGTGTCTTTGAGGCTCGAGCTTTCTGCGCGGCGATGTTTCGTATCTTAAGCAGAAGTAGGATCTGTGTTGCATTTCCCTCCTCTTGCAACAATAAACCAGTCGATGCACTTTGATAACATTGTTTCTGCTTCTGAATGGCTAGTTGTATGTGTTTGGTTAAGAAAAGATCCTTCATCGTCATCAATTGCTTCTTCTTCTTCAATGGTAGTCTCACTAGAAACAATTTTATCGTCGTTCTTAATTTCAAAGCCTCCATCCATTTTGTTACATTCCAGCAAATCTGCTACTTCTTCTGGCGTAATGTTTTCACTGTTTAGTCCTACATTGTACATTTGAACAATTTTCCTTCAGTTTCGTCAATACCTTCAGGCAAGAGTATATTCCACCAATTCTTTAAGGTAGACACTGTAAGGTCTACGTATCCATATAAGCATTGAAAATAGCGTCCTTCATGATGCATCTCTTCCCCTCAATGGTTTATATATTTTAAACGATGATGGATAACAGAAACTAACCTTTAAACGAGTGACAGTTAATCAAATTTTACTGTATATAGTAGTTCACGCACTGTCTTAATGCACAGCGGTAGTCAACTCGCAGAAACTGTTGTAAGAACTTAGACTTTGACACCTGACATCTACTAGGCCACGGCATAATTTAAAAAACAAAAAGAAATTAATTAAGCGCTTCCTCATTAACTTATGAATTATAGGGAAAAGAACTTTCTGGACCAACAGGGCATGTAGTTAAATTTATTAGATTACACTTCATTCCATCTTTTTATATCTTTACATAATATTATTATTTTACCTTTATTGTAATACAGAACTTTATAAACAGTCTGGCCTCCGACGCCGAATCATCTGCCAGAACTGAAAACAACAAAGCCGTAATCCATATCATGAAACAATTATGCAATCCCTCACCTAAACCAAATATACCCATCAAAGACAAACAAGGTAAACCACTTTTATCCGATGAACATCAAAAGCAACGATGGGCAGAGCATTTAAAAGAAATATCAAATAGACCGCAGCCTGACACTGTTCCAAACTTGGATGGAGAAATTACTATGCCCGCACTAGATGCCTCCTGCGAGTCATTCACCATGGAAGAGATTAAGGCAGCCATTAAATAATTGAAGAACAACAAAGCTGTTGGTGAAGAGGACATCTCAGGAGAAATGCTCAAAAGAGCAGATTAGAATACCTTACAACGTTAGTTACAGCTGATCAATGAAATATGGCAAAGCGAATCCCCACCACAACGATGGAAGGATGGTGTAATTTTCAAACTGCCTAAAAAAAAGGCCATATGTCTGACTGCAATAACTGGGGTGGTATCACTCTATTGTCAGTACCAGGAAAACATTTTTGTAGCATATTTCTTGAGAGATTGAAAAAGGCTATAGATGAAAGGCTCAGAGAAGAACAAGCAGGCTTCAGACCAAAACGGTCATGCATAGACCACATTTTCACTCTCAGAATAATCATTGAAGACTCCCTAGAATTCCAGTGGAAATTAATCACCAACTTTGTCGACTTTCAAAAAGCCTTCGACAGTATCCACCGTCCTTCCCTTTGGAATCTACTTAACAGCTATCGTTTCCCTACCAAATATACCAACGTCATAACATCTTTCTTCAAAGAGACACGTTGCTGCGTAAGAACAGAATCAGGCAACTCTGACTGGTTCTCAGTGGAAACAGGAGTGAAACAGGGTTGTGTTTTATTACCGATGCTCTTTGGAATATCTATCGATTGGGAGTAGTACCTCGAGTTCAAATGGATTAGGAAATGTGGATCCAATCCATACTGGTGACGTCATATTTTACTATATGAAGAGTATGGATCCAGATCCGTGACGTCATAAAACGAATACAGATTTTTCAAACATTGGCGGGAATGTTTTTAAAATTTGATTCTCTTTTTTGGGTACTTCCGGTTGACTACTTCCCATTCCATGGTGTGTGCCCCCACCCCAGGTGCCTCCGTCGGCCGCCTCCGTTCCGGCCCGACCGCCCACGGGGCCGCTCGAAGACAGAGAGGCAAGCCCCGGGCAAGTGGAATACTTATATGGATACGTAGACCAAATATGCACCGGGCACCCGGGTTCGAGTCCCAGTGTGTGTGTAAGGGGGAGGCCGCTGTGGGAGGCGAGAGGGAATAGGTCCCTACTCCGACTATTAACCTTTGACTCCAGAGGAGGCCATCAAACTCACACAAGTTTGATGATCTGCGACGCCTTTGTCAGACCAAGAGGCAATACTACACTTTGATCTTAGCCAAAAGGACGATCGGGCATATTCAACTTTATGAAAGAGACTGGAGCAAGAAGCTGGTTATTAAATACTAGCACATCAGTCATTAACATAAATAATAACCATTTAATAACATATAGAAATTAATTATTTCTAGAGAATCTATCATACAATAAGTGTCTCATTAGTATGTAATAAATTGAAATAACAAATCTTATAAATATTGTAGAATAAATGATAAAATTTAAAATTATTATAATACGCGAGTTATTTCCGTTTGCATAATTTGGAAATAATTAGTTAGTTAGTTAGTTAGTCATAGTTCCAACCTCACAGCAAATAATAATTGTATCCCCTTATGTCTCCATTAAACACATGTTTCATATAACTGAGAAGCGGTAATGGAAAATAGATGACTTTAGAATTAACTCACGGTAATGAAATTTGGAATATAGCGGTAATTAAATGGCGCTGAATTGTGTGAGCACATCATCGAAGGTGTAAATTAATATTCTAAGGCACTTTGCTTGGGTGCCAATGAAGTAATCACGTTGAAAATTTGGTTACATGTTAACACAAAACTACAATTGCACTTCAAGAAAGACAAAATCCGTGTGTATGCGTGGAATTTGATAAATCTGTTTTAGTTTGCAGTAATCTTGCAAACATCGTTAAAAATTATGCAGCCGATAGTAATAGGAGATTATTATACATAAATAAATGATATCACACCACCCGAGTATTTTGTAAAAGTAAAAAGAAATCTGGCGTGCCTTTATTCACATGTGCGTGATTCCATTCCGAGAGTTTGACATAAATTTCACATATGTGTGAATTTTAAATATTGAGCACAACCCACTAATGGCAACGCTGATCGTATTCTGGTATGAACCTAAGGCCTATCCACGTCAATATGGAAGCACTATACTCGAGTTTCGCCCTCGTTTGAGCTCGTCAGTAGTGCATATCCCTGACCGGATCCGGAAACACGCCCCGGATCACTGGCGTGTGAAGCGGGTGTGTAACCACGCGGCACACGTTGGACACACAGCCAAATTATCATAACAGAATATTACAACGTCACCCATCGTAGGCTATGCTCAAGATTGCCCAATCGCCGCGACTGACGTCCGTCAATCGATGTGGACCCGAAACGATCAGGACTTCTCACTGGCAAGGAACACCAGGCCTCCTAAATCCAATGAGCAATAATCAAATTGATTAATTTGGTTATTTCGGGATTTGAATTTTAAATATTGAGCACAACCCACTAATGGCAACGCTGATCGTATTCTGGTATGAACCTAAGGCCTATCCACGTCAATATGGAAGCACTATACTCGAGTTTCGCCCTCGTTTGAGCTCGTCAGTAGTGAATATCCCTGACCGGATCCGGAAACACGCCCATGATCACTGGCGTGTAAAGCGGGTGTGTAACCACGCGGCACACGTTGGACACACAGCCAAATTATCATAACATAATATTACAACGACACCCATCGTATGCTATGCTAAAGATATCCCAATCGCCGCGACTGACATCCGTCAATCGATGTGGACCCGAAACGATCAGGACTTCTCACTGGCAAGGAACACCAGGCCTCCTAAATCCAATGAGCAATAATCAAATTGATTAATTTGGTTATTTCGGGATTTGAATTTTAAATATTGAGCACAACCCACTACTGGCAACGCTGATCGTATTCTGGTATGAACCTAAGGCCTATCCACGTCAATATGGAAGCACTATACTCGAGTTTCGCCCTCGTTTGAGCTCGTCAGTAGTGCATATCCCTGACCGGATCCGGAAACAAGCCCCGGATCACTGGCGTGTGAAGCGGGTGTGTAACCACGCGGCACACGTTGGACACAGCCAAATTATCATAACAGAATATTACAACGTCACCCATCGTAGGCTATGCTCAAGATTGCCCAATCGCCGCGACTGACGTCCTGTCAATCGATGTGGACCCGAAACGATCAGGACTTCTCACTGGCAAGGAACTACCAGGCCTCCTAAATCCAATGAGCAATAATCAAATTGATTAATTTGGTTATTTCGGGATTTGAATTTTAAATATTGAGCACAACCCACTAATGGCAACGCTGATCGTATTCTGGTATGAACCTAAGGCCTATCCACGTCAATATGGAAGCACTATACTCGAGTTTCGCCCTCGTTTGAGCTCGTCAGTAGTGCATATCCCTGACCGGATCCGGAAACAAGCCCCGGATCACTGGCGTGTGAAGCGGGTGTGTAACCACGCGGCACAAGTTGAACACACAGCCAAATTATCATAACAGAATATTACAACGTCACCCATCGTAGGCTATGCTCAAGATTGCCCAATCGCCGCGACTGACGTCCGTCAATCGATGTGGACCCGAAACGATCAGGACTTCTCACTGGCAAGGAACACCAGGCCTCCTAAATCCAATGAGCAATAATCAAATTGATTAATTTGGTTATTTCGGGATTTGAATTTTAAATATTGAGCACAACCCACTACTGGCAACGCTGATCGTATTCTGGTATGAACCTAAGGCCTATCCACGTCAATATGGAAGCACTATACTCGAGTTTCGCCCTCGTTTGAGCTCGTCAGTAGTGCATATCCCTGACCGGATCCGAAAACAAGCCCCGGATCACTGGCGTGTGAAGCGGGTGTGTAACCACGCGGCACACGTTGGACACACAGCCAAATTATCATAACAGAATATTACAACGTCACCCATCGTAGGCTATGCTCAAGATTGCCCAATCGCCGCGACTGACGTCCGTCAATTGATGTGGACCCGAAACGATCAGGACTTCTCACTGGCAAGGAACACCAGGCCTCCTAAATCCAATGAGCAATAATCAAATTGATTAATTTGGTTATTTCGGGATTTGAATTTTAAATATTGAGCACAACCCACTAATGGCAACGCTGATCGTATTCTGGTATGAACCTAAGGCCTATCCACGTCAATATGGAAGCACTATACTCGAGTTTCGCCCTCGTTTGAGCTCGTCAGTAGTGCATATCCCTGACCGGATCCGGAAATACGCCCCGGATCACTGGCGTGTGAAGCGGGTGTGTAACCACGCGGCACACGTTGGACACACAGCCAAATTATCATAACAGAATATTACAACGTCACCCATCGTAGGCTATGCTCAAGATTGCCCAATCGCCGCGACTGACGTCCATCAATCGATGTGGACCCGAAACGATCAGGACTTCTCACTGGCAACGAAATACCAGGCCTCCTAAATCCAATGAGCAATAATCAAATTGGTTAATTTGGTTATTTCGGGATTTGAATTTTAAATATTCCTTAGATCGTGCCAATGTGACTGACTGTACACCTTCACACAACCCAAGGACGAGTCTTGTGTCACTACCACATCGCCATTGGTCTGATGACAGTGTTTAAGTCTCATTCACTACTGAAAGTACTAACCGCTATTATGATATATAATCGGTTACTTTACAATAGAGATTACTGGAAAAAAGCCAATGGCTTCTGATGATCGGATCCGTAAAATGCATTGAAATTTTTAGTGGTAGACCTCCTGCCCCTGCCGCCATCTTTACTTTTCATGTTACATATAAAAAAATACTATGTTTTATGTTTTAATTTTAATAATTACAGTTTTACGTTTTTAACTACTCAAAATCGGAAGTTGTTATGTATCCCACCGCATGAGATTTGTCATTTCAGCTTTTTAATGCTTGTTGTGTCGACACAAAAGCGATATAAGAAAATGTTTCGGGTTCAGAGGTGAAACCAAAATACGATTCGATTGCGAAATCCCATACTACTAACATTCACACATATGTGAAATGTATGTCAAACTCTCGGAATGGAATCACGCACATGTGATTAAATGTACGTCAGATCTCTTTTTACTTTTACAAGATATTCGGGTGGTGTAATTCCATTTATTTCTGTATAATACATCTCTTTTATAGCTATTGACTGCATGGTTTTTAACGATTTTTGCAAGATTACTACAAACTAAACCAGATGTGTCAAAATCCACTCATACACACGGATTTTGTCTTTCGAGACGTACAATTTCTGACATACATTATAGGTTTATGTTAACATTTACTCAAATTATTCATGTGATTACTTTATTGGCACCCAAGTAAAGTGCCTTGGAATATTTGTTTACACATTCGGCGATGTACTCACGCGAATCAGCGCCATTTAGAACCGCTATAATCCACATTTCATTACTGTGAGTTAATTCTAAACCGATCTATTTTGCATTACCGCTTCTCATTTACATAAAAAAATATGTTTACTGGAGACATCATGGGACACAATTATTTCCAAACCATGCAGAAGGAAATAACTCGCATTATTATAATCATTTTAAATGTTATCATTTATTCTACAAAATGTAATAGTTTTGTTATTTCAATTGATTGCATACTAATGAGATTCATATTGTGTGATATATTCTCTACAAATAATCAATTTCTATATGTTATTAAATGTTTATTAATTATGTTAATGTATGCCGCGCTAGTATTTAATAACCAGCTTCTCGCATCAGTCTTTTTCCTAAAGTTCAGTATGCCCGATCGTCCTTTTGGCTAAGATCAAAGTGTAGTATTGCCTCTTGTTCTGGCCAGGGCCTCGCAGACCATCAAACTTGTGTGAGATTAATGGCCTCCTCTAGAGGCAAAGGCTAATATCCGGGGTAGGGGCCCATTCCTTCGCGCCCGTCACAGAGGCCTATCCCTACACACACACACACACACACACACACACACACACACACATTGGGACTCGAACCCGGGTACTCGGTTCATATTTGGTTTACTTATTGATATAAGCATTCCACGTGTCCGGGGCTTGCCTCGCTGTCTTCGAGCAGTCCTGAGGCGGTCGGCCGGAGAGGAGGCGGCCGACGGAGGCAACTGGGGGCGGGGGCACACACCATGGACCGGAAGTAGTCAACCGGAAGTGTTACAGTCAAACGGAAGTAATCAAAAAATAGAAAAAAATTTTAAAAAAAAACATTCCCGCCAATTTTGGAAAAATCTGGATTTGGTTTATGACGTTACTGATCTGGATCCAAACTCTTAGTGTAGTAAAATATGAAGTCACCAATCTGGATCGGATCCAGATTTCCTAATCCATTTGCACTCGAGGTACTACTATTGGGTCATGCGCAAATGCACAAACAACACAAATAAGGGTCTCCACTGGTTTACAAAATTCTAGAAGACCTGGACTTTACCGACGACATAGTGCTTTTGACTTCAACACACCCAGATGCCCAAGTGAAAGTAAACCATCTCTAAAATCTTTCAAGACAAATTGGTCTCTAAATTAACACACAAAAACAAAAACTATCGATCTTACCAACAGTTCAGACGACACCAAATTAAAAACCACGTTATTGAAAATGTCAACAGCTTCACATACCTAGGAAGCAAAATGACATCTACAGGGGACTCAACACCAGAAATATCATCTAGAATCGCACTGGCATCTGGTGCCTTCAATAAACTGTCAGACATCTGGAAGTCACAGACACTCAGCAAACACACGGAACTTAAATTTTTCAACTCTTGTGTGATTTTAGTGTTAACATATGGGTGTGAGAGTTGGAAATCAACGGTAAATTTAGATAAAACGAAAATTAGATAATTATGAGAATAAATGTCTTAGAAGAATTCTAAACATCCACTGGACAGACTTCAGAAGCAATACGCATATAAGACAAGAGACTAAGCAAGATACAGTATCCAATTTTATACGAAAACGCAGTTGTCCAACGCCGTTGGAACTACATCGGCCATGTACTCAGAATGGACAAGACAAGACTCCCCTACCAATCCCTCATATGATCACCGGTAGGGAGAAAACACAACCTGTCCCTGGTCGCTTTTCTCCAGCATGTTAGTTACTTTTGACTTCAGGTCTTACAGTTGGCCCTCCAATTGCGCCTTGTCAGTTTTTGTTAGATGGGTAGTCATCTCGTGCTGCCTCATAGCCTCATTATAGAGTAGATTCGATTTCACTGCTTTCATCTCTTCTTTGCTGTCTTGGTTGCAGCCGTGGCATATAGCGCCGTGGTTGTCGAGGCAGTTGGCGCACTTTCTGTGAGCCTTGGGGTCCCTGAAGTCCGCGTCAATCTTGGCGTGTGGGCATTAATTGTACATGTGTGGACCAGCGCAATATATGTAGCCATTCACCTCAATTATACAGTTGACACGTGTGTGCCTAACCTTCTGGCACCTGGAATACTGCAGCACTTTGGGGGTGTAGTGCTCCGGGGCTTGTCCCATCTGATGGTCTGTGGCTGTGTTCTGTTCTCCGATGTGATAATGACAACTGTGAAGGTGTGCTGTTTTTTTTTTTTTTTTTTCATGATTCGCTCGGCACCGGTAATCTTGAGGGTCGAGTTTTCACTCGACAGCAACTCCCTGATTTAATCATTCGTGAGATAGGTCTTGCGTATTTTGCTGACCCATCGTTTAATGATGCGACCTTTCGGTGGCCTCCAATGTGATACCGTGGGGTAACTTGATGAAGGCTGTCTCATCTTTGATTGTTTGGAATAGTACGGTAGTCTTGTACGACTTGTTGATGGAGACCACGACTCCATCCCGTGTCTTGCGTAGTTGGGCAATGCTGTGTCTGCCAAGCTCGTTCACCAGCAGACTGCGCATCTTGCATGTTGGTAAAGCCGACAGTGTTACCTCCTTTCAGCAGTATTTTTCTGGCGAAGTCCTCAGTTGTGTTCTTCTCCCCTGTTGGGGCCCTTGATGGGCAGCTTGGTTGCTTCTAATTGGTGATGCTGTGACTTTCTTTTCCGTTGCTGCTTGTCTCAGATGTGGTCACTGGTGCCCGTTGCAGTCGGGAACAGCTTCAGCTGGTGTAGACATTGTTGTACTGCTCTGTGTCGCCATATAAACAGCAGTCCTGCTCGTCTTCATCGCCTCTGCTTTCTTCTTCTTGGCTGCATAAATCGAGTGTTGTTTAGCGGTAGGTTTAGTACAAGCCATCCCCTGCACTGTCGATTGGTGGTATTCTTCTCGATAGAGCGTCAAGTGAATGGTTTGGAGTGACAATATCAAGAAAACTAACAACCAGCTTACAAATAACATTAGAAAGAGCGAATAAAAGATCTTTACATCTCCCTCCAATGCTCCACTCAAGTAAATGGAGGAAGAAAAGAAGAGGAGGATGAAGATGAAGTCCAGGCATGTTACTTTTTGTTGCAGATTCAGTGTGTCAGCAAGGTAGCTATGGCCGAGACTGTGAGCAGACGTGCAACTGTGACAACAAATCAGACTCATGTTTTATCAGCACGGGAGGCTGTTCCTCAGGGTGTCCTGCTGGGTATTACGGAGAGGGATGTCGTCAAGGTCAGTATTCTACGAATGCGTATTTTAGTGAGTGTCTGTTGGTAAATATAATACAGATCATTGTAAGCATTTTGGCTCACTTGTTGTCGTCAACAGAATAAATAACTGGCCACCTTTTCCTCCGTGCTTTCAAGCTCACAACAGGTGATAGCCTTATCAAATAACCAACCCAGGATACTGCTTCGTAACAAAATATTATAGAGTAATATGGATAGATGTTGCTAAAGGGATATACTTTTCTGACAGTGAGACAGTTTGAGGAATGCTCACCCATTAATCCAAGGGTCATCACTAAGGAGTGTTGGAGAAGTGGTCATAATAAAAAAACGGATTTAAAAAGGTTTAAAGGATAAGAGAGTCGACTTCATTGCGCCGGGTTTTATCCCATATAGCTAGGCCTCTTTCCTCAGAGTGGCCTGCTGAAAGCGTGGAGCACATCATGGACTCTGTAGCACCATCAACAACCCCAGGGAGTCTCCGAGAAAATTGCACTCGTGATCAGAGCGAAGTTGCCCGGTATCGAACCCACAATCTTCGGATCGTGAGGCAGGCGCCGAGATCACTTCGCAACGGAGTCTCCGTGGTAATAATGCATGCATAGAAAGCAGATAATGAAAACGTAATGGTATTTGCCCATCAAGAATGATGATCTCCATTCATTTCATCCATTGGGGTTGAAAGTCTGCAGCCGTGATTTCTAAGATGGCTGGAAAGACCTATATTGGCTCCAAATGTTCTTTGACAATGTGGGCAAAGAATGCTTGACGATCCAGTGGGTTTTGTTTTGTCCAGCCTTTTTTTTACACAGCTCTTGTAGTCCTGTTTGCTTCACACGTGACTACACCCTTGCGTAATGATGTAAACCACGAATTTCGGTCTTTAGCAGCAGTCTCCTAAGTGTCGTGATGAATTCCAAAAGCTGTTAGTGAGATCTTCAGAGTGTCTTTAAAGTGTTTTCTCAGGCCACCTTGGGTAATTTACCACCGTAAATAATTCGTTTAGGTTGCCTGTGATCTGGCATGCGAGTCAAGTGACCAGGCCAGCGAATCTGATTCTTCATTAGTAGAGTGTGGATACTAGGCATGGTAGCTCTTTCTAAGACTTCAGTGTGTAGGATCTTGTTTTGTCATTTAATCTTCAATAGCTTCCTGACATAATAAAAAGATGGACAGAGTGCACAGAAGATTTGTTCTGGAACAACAGGGTCAATAGACCAACATTGTATAATACTCAAGATGGACCAAAAATACTAACGGATTAAGTAGAAAAGGCTATTAAAAAGATGAAAGAAGGAAAGGCTGCAGGTCCTGACAAGATAACAGAGATGATAAAATCCTTATCCAGATTTGGCATTTAAGCTATCAAAGAATTATGTCATGAAATATATAATACTGGGTACATCCCAAGGATTTGAAAACATCCATTTTCATCACACTACCGAAGAAGCCAAGAGCTGTTCAATGTGAGGATTACAGAACTATTAGCTAAATGAGCCACATAACTAAGATACTACGCAAGGTCATACAAGAAAGAATTCAACATAAAATAGATGAGGAAGTAGCTGAAGAAAAATTTGGGTTCCGCAAAAACAGCGGCGTCAGAGAAGCAATTATCTGTTTGAGGATGTTGTCAGAGTCCAGAATAGTGCAGTGATGCCGTGACATCGTTACGCCCGCCAGGACGACTTAGTCCCCAGCAGGGATGCCGTAACTTCGTTACGCCGCCAGGCGAGTAGTAGTTACCTGCCTGCAAGATTGCTGGCTGACGAGACGGCCAGCGGTCAGGCAAGGACGACGCAAGACGCACGCCTGCCTCGTGAAGCCACTTCAGGTGGGAGGCAAGTTGCGAGCTATAGGTAGACAGCTCTGGGACGTCGACTCGACTGGACGCATGATGAGAGCAAGGCGTTGTGTGGTTTCTGTGCATGAACGTCGAGTGTCTGGACATCTTGAGAGATAGACTGTGAGCTGTATTGTGTATGTAAGTGTATTGAAGTGTCAAGTATATCTTGTTGTGATCATCGTACGATATATGATCTGTAAATAAATCCATTGAACGTTGTGTCGTTGAGTCTTAAGTCAAATCACGTTGTACTTGTACTGTCTCACATGTGTTAGGTTAGCGAGCCAAGTTTAAGACCCTGACATGTGTGGACGTGGTGGCATTCGTCCGGCTTTGAAATGAACGTGTTTATGTGATTAACATTTAAAACTAGAGTTTGTAAACTTAGAATTTTTGTCAAACTTTATAGTACATGTAAATGTGATCGTGGAAGGCTCATTTTGATATATTACTACATTGTTTAAACATGGAGACTATTTGTAAACGTACAGTGCATACATATTGTTTGATCTTGTAAACGTGTAAAACATTTGTGATTGTTGAACTTGTCACCGTTTTGACCTCCTTGTAGACATTGTGATCTTGTCGCCATTGTGACCTTGTCGCCATCTTGTAAACTTGATGTCTATGTCCTTACTGAATGTCATCTTGATGTAAGTGATGTGTCATCAATGTTGTAGAGTGTTGAGATATATGTAGATTGTCTTTGTGAATTGAGTTGTGGAACGCAGAAAGTTTTGGAAAGAAAGTGACTTGTGTTTTGAAAAAAAAAATTGTTGACTGACAAAATTACGACATACAATTACACTCAACGCCATACAAACCTAATCAACTACTTAGTGACAAGCAGGCACACACCATCAAATAGACGCTAATTTATTTCCTCCAAAAACAAAGCAGGTTTTCCGTACCATCTGAAACCTTGCGCGTAGAGGTCATTTGTGTTTCGAAGTAGCGACCCTACAGTTCCTAGCCCGATTTCCAACCGTTCTTCACCGCATCCAGGGCACTTGAGTATATTTTTCTTTTCATTTACTTTAAGGATGCAATTTTAGGCACGTATTGTCAATAGAACACAAATTGTAAATTGTTTATTTTACTAACCACTTATAACAAATTGTGTGGCTGGTATTTCATTGACACTTTTCATCATGTCGTCATTAAATGATTTCATCGATATGGGGTTAAAATTGAAGTTAACAGGTGATGAGTTAATGAAGTGGAGTGAGAATAAATACTCTGAACACCTTCGCGAGAAAGCTACTGAACGCGATGAAAGAGCAGCTGAAAGAGCATTAAAGCAGGCAGAAACTGACGCAGCTTTAAAGCAAGCAGAAATAGCAGCTCAGAGTAAGAGAGAAGAACTGGAGGTACAGTTGAAGATGAAACAACTTGATACTGAGACTGCCATTAACAAAGAGTCTAAGAAATCTGAGAGACTGGAGAAAGAAAACCAGTACAAGAAATATCAAGGTATTGTACGTAATTATACCTCGGGTGACTGCATCGCAGCCTTTACCCAAAATTTTGAGACTTTAATGGAACATTACCAGGTTCCACTGTCTGAATGGAATATTGTTTATATGAGGAGTTTATCAGGGGAGCCTCTTAAAGTCATTGAGACCATCCCCAAAGACCTCAGAAAAGATTACCATTATCTGAAATCAAAGATTATGGCACATTTTATGTTAGATGAAGCAGGTTACAGAGAACAATTCAGCAAGTTGAGCCCAAAACCGACTCAAACGTTCTCTGATTACCTCTGCTTAGTCCGAGATATATTTACCAAATGGACTTCAGCAGCTAAAATTGACAAAAATTATCAAAGATTAGAAGATCTGATCATTAGAGATAAAGTCATTTCATCCATTCCATCAGCATTTTCAAAATTTTTGCAGGAGAATGAATGCACTAGTGTAGATGAGATTGAGAGACGTGGTTCGGCGTATTACACAGCCAACAAACATTGTTTTGCCAGTGAAGCTACTGACATAAATTTTGTAGCATCGGCTAACTATGACAAGCCCTATAGTAGGCAGAAACCTCATAAGCCTACTTCTGAGAAGTATAATCACTGTAAATATTGTAAAATTTCACATCATCAAGGTGAGATGTGCGACAAGAACCCCGCATATCATACTTATCTACAAAACATGGTAAACAGACAAGATAAGCAGCGTAGATCCTTCAGAAATTTGCGTAAATGTTTCCTCTGTAAGGCGAACGGACACTAACGCCAGGATTGTAAAGGCAGGCAAATGACTAACAAAGCAAATGCCGCCTTGTTTGACAGTTCATCGTCAGATGAAGAACAATCAGAGAAACATCCTGTGAACTCAGCACAGGCTTTTGACATGTTTAACGCAAATAAATGTACTGTTTGTAACACCTTTTATGAAGATGGTATTTTAACATGCGGCCACACCATCCCTATTGCCAATGAAGAAGCTAATTTGGTAGTAGATTCTAAAGGCAAGATAAACGTCCATCACGGATACGTGAATGGCAAGTCTGCTACAGTCCTTCGGGACACGGGCAGCTCACTTATTGGTCTGAAGAGAACGTTCATAATGCCTACAGACTATACAGGCAGGCACGTAACATGCAGAACATTCTCAGGCAATATTGAGAAATACCCACTAGCATGGGCATATATTGAAACACCTTTCCTCACTGGGAAAGTAAAGTGCGCTGCATTAACAAACCCAGTGTGTGATGTAATAATTGGAAATTTACCAGAGGTGAATGATAAACCTCATGACATAACATCTCTGTGTATTGATGATAGCATAACATCACCATCCAATGTCATCATTGATAATGTCACACCACCTAATGAATGTATGGTAGCTAATGTAGCACTAAGATCTCATGACATCATTGATAACATTGTTTCATCACCATCTGATATCATTGAATGTGTGAACGCAGTAACTAGATCTACTGCTAGAGTGCAAGATGAAAGTAATCAAACTGAGGCTATACAAATGCTCAGCCCAGTATCACTACCTACTAACACCATGAAGGAAACGTTTGTAACAGCTCAAAAGGCTGACCCTTCATTATTAAAATATTTGAATCTGATCGGCCAAAAGCCAAAGGTAACCAAGAATGCAAAATGACATTTTGCTGTGAAAAATGATATCCTCACCAGGTATTATACCAGAGGTGACAACACCACAGAGCAAACTGTTTTGCCAACTAATTATCGTAGGCAAGCCTTACATCTTGCCCATGATATACCTCTTGCAGGGCATATGGCATACGCTAAGACCAGATCAAGATTATTAACACAGTTTCATTGGCCCAAATTTTGCAATGACATTAAAGAATATTGCAGAAGTTGTGACACCTGCCAGAAACTGGTGAAAAAAGGTAAACACCCACAGGCAAAGTTACAAGTTACTGACTTAGCCAGTCGACCTTTTGAAAAATTATCTGTCGTCATAGTGGGCCCTCTCAGTCATACAACAACTAGAGGGAATAAATATATTCTGACCTTCATTGATCAATGTAGCCGCTGGCCGGAAGCTATTCCGCTAAAGAACATAACTGCCAATGATATAATGGAAGTTTTCTTCCACATTTTTTCTCGGATAGGATTTCCAGACACTATCCAATCAGATAGGGGCACTCAGTTTATCGCCGCATCTACCCAAGCTTTCACCAAAATGTTGGGAGTGAAGCAATGTTTCAATTCCCCGTACCATCCTCACTCTAGTGGAATTATAGAAAAATTTAACGGCGATTTAAAGCACATGCTTGCAAAAGTCACGCAAGAGCACCCCAATAACTGGGATGTATATCTACCAGCTATTCTTTTTGCTTATCGCGAGGTACCCACATTCTAGTACCGGGTTCTCTCCTTTTGAACTTATCTATGGTGCCAAACCACGTGGCCCATTAACTATTTATCACCAAATGTTAACTGACTCTACTCCAGTACTTAAACCCATATCATCATACGTATATGTTACATCATTGCGTGAAAGAATCATCAATCTTGTATAATTGGAAGAATGCACTAAAATTATCTGGTGCTACTTATAGACAGTATGCTGACAAAGGTAACAGGACAATAACGTTGACACCTGGACAGGACGTTCTTCTTCTATTACCTAGTGACAGACACTTATTGACTGATTCTTAGCAGGGACCTTTTAAAGTGACGAGATAGATTTCACCTGTAGACTACGAGTTCCAAATAAAAGACAAACACAAAATATTCCACATAAATATGCTAAGACCATACTACAACAGAGACAACGAACAAGACGATACAACAGCTTGTACAGTGATAATAGATCATGAAGACGACGAGGCTAGTGACGAGATTCCAACAGCTGCATTAGACACGACAAACTGCTTGAAGGAGATCAAAATCAACCCAAAGTTAACTCAAGCAGAAACAGACAGTTGCAAACAGCTAATACAACAGTACAACACCATCTTCTCGAACAACCCAGGACAAACAGAATTAGTACAGAATCACATCACACTCACGTCAAACACACCCATAAGATGCAGACCATACACCATTCCATTACATTACAAAGAACACCTACATCAGGAGATCATCAACTTAGAGAAAAACAACATCATAAGACGATCCCAATCAGACTTCTCATCTCCAATGGTCATAGTACGCAAAAAGGACAACACGATAAGACTGTGTGTCAACTATAGGAAGCTCAATAAAATAACTCTTCTAGATCTTGAGCCAATGGCTATCTCTGACGATCTAATGACAGAACTGACAGACGCTAGGTTCTTTACGAAGGTAGACATGACTAAAGGATATTGGCAAATAGCGGTAGACGAACAGAGCAGACATCTGACAGCATTTGCCACACCTTGGGGACTGTAACGAATGGTGCAAACTTCCATTTGGGCTTGTCATATGCCCCAGCCACATTCGTACGTATGACACGACTTTTACTAGTAGACATTCCTAACATAATTTGCTATATAGACGACATCTGTGTTCACACAGAGACAATGACAGAGCACATAAAGACTCTAGAACAGACATTTGAACGTATTAGACAGCACGGACTGACGGTAAAGCCTGCGAAAGTAGACATAGCCTACCAGGAATATCCTTCTTGGGGTACAAAATATCCAATGGCTTTGTCACGACAGACGATACATTGTGTCCAAGATACTAAAACTCTCACTTTCCGACTACTAAAAAGCAAGGTCAGAAGTTTGTTGGGACTGATAAATTATTACCGGCAGTTCATTCCTGATTTTTCCGAACTGACCGAAGTATTTACTAACTTACTAACAAAAGATAAACCGGAGAAAATTGTAAGCAATGAATGCCTAAAATTTGCATTCCGTAAAGTATTACCTTGTTTTTCTGATAATAGCTTACATAATCCCATCCTGAAATTGGGCCTAATCTCCATTTACCTTGCAGATTGCGGACAGACGCGAGCTCCGTGGCGATTGGAGCAGTCTTGTTGCAAGAGCACAATAACATCCTCCATCCCGTGTACTTCGTATCCAGGAAACTAAAAACCCAGAGAACGGGCTTGGTCAATACCTCAGTTGGAAGCCCTAGCTTAGTGGGTGGGTATAACTAATTGTCCAGATTCCTTCTAGGACGCCATTTCATCGTGGAATCTGACAGCAGCCGTTGCAATTTATAAATTCAGGTGTACCTTCAAACCAGATGGTAGCGCGCTGGTCTCTTAAACTCCAAGATTACAGCTTCGAGGTTCGACATATTCCAGGCAGAACCAACACGATCGCCGATCTGTTGTCCCGTTGTCCGACCGACCCAGTAAGCACCAATGTCTGAGTGCAGTGTGAGAAAATACACTCAGAGTAACACATCCATCCATCAGTGAATATTTTTTTTCCATTCACAAAAAGCTGTGTAAAGTCTACTATGTCATGTGATAGGGATTACTCCCATTATATATAGTGTTCTTATTTTACTAATTCATGTAGTGATTGTCGTGTATAATTGTGTAGTGTGTGGTAGAAAGCGAACTTTATTAATTGTATATATTACGAACAAGAACAGTGCCACATTCGCTCAAAAACTTACCGTAAAGCGAACTATCCAATTTGACAGTGGCATCTGCGGGTGGAACATTCCAGGGATATTTTAAATACGTGTGTGAACGTGTGACCTAAACATTGAACAGCTACACCACTGCAGTCAATCGCAATCCAGAAGGTTTTACAGTGAAACATCCAACACATGAACGATTAGAACATTGTACTTTCCGTAACTACATCAGACCGGAACAAGTGTGTTCTACAAGCTTCAACATCAGCTGTTTAGTGTTCGTGTGTACTTCCGGATTAGTTAGAAATTTAGAGCAAAACTCAAGAAGCAAAATCATTATAAGTTTTGCAAGTGAAAATAAACAAACAAGGTAACATACTAGCTAAATAAAACCACAATTCATAAATAACTGGAGTCAAGACACATCAAAATAGAACAATATCACCCCCCCCCCCCCCCCCCGGTTTTCAAACATGTTTTCATATATCCCCACATTTTTCAAAATAAATATACATAATGAAATAGTAATCAAGTTTAATTAAAATCAACTACTTATTGTAATCAAACATCATTAGTCTCTATTCTATTCACTACAAGGAACACAAGCCATGCTTTTTCCAGTACTCTACATCAAGTTTAACATGTATCTGCACTGTAAAACTACAGGTATTGTTTTATAACAATTACGATACTAGGTTTTTGTGTGACTACTATTAAGAGTGACTTCTTTAATACAATCAGCTATATGCCAAACCATCATTACATCAACAACAATTTTATCTCCTGCTATCTGCAGAGTATTTCTTATCAATCTATTTGCCATATCTCCACTTCTTCAATAATGCTAAAATTTTTCACTATAAGTGCCATCCCTACATCAATGTCCTCAATGTCCTCATTTTCCCGAAGAGAACCTAAAATATCTTCCTTCATACTACTATTTCCATCAGTCTCTGACTTTTCATCTATTTCTTGTTCTTCTGTATTTACATTGCTGGCGGCCTCTAATTTTTTTCTTTCTATATCCAACCTAATCTGTCTATCTTGGTTTCTTAATGACCTCTCTAACAGTGGCATATCCTCGTCACTTGATGATCTTTCTCTAATTCTCTTTTGTCTTTTAACTTCTCTTTGTTTTTGTCAATCTATCCTCCTTTTCACTGCTTGTCAGGTATTCTTAAACAGAGCGGTTACTTCCTCCTTCACAGATTCAACACTATTATAACCATCATACGTATTATTTTCTTCTCTCATAAGAGTTTTCGGTATTGTTTCCGCTTGTTCGCAAGTTTCGTCGTAAAATGGTGTTGTTATTATTTGTTTCTGTACCAGTTCTTTCCAAAATCCGTGGGTATCGCATATTTAACTCGTTTGACTAGTTGTCCATCTGAGTATAACCCTTCCGTATAATTATTATTATTATCATCTCCCTTATCTTCATTATCTCGTCTTAAATGCTCCACATGTGACCGTGCCACATGTCCTGTAATTTGGTTCTTGATACTATATGATACTGGACCTAGCTTTTCTAAAATGTAATATCCTGGAATCCAATGAGCATCAAATTTGGAGTTTCTTCTATGTTTCTTATAGTAAACCCTATCACCTACTTTAAATTCTTGCAGTTGTGTATTTTTATCTGCGTACTTTTTCTGTCTTTCTCTGGCTTTAATTATATTGCTTCTCAGCCTTAAATATGCTTTGTGCATTTCTTGTAAAATCATTTCCTGAAAATCTTCCCCCATATATTTTCGTCTAGGTTTTAACAGATTGTCAATTGGGAGTATTGGTTCTCTTCCGTGTAGCAAGTAAAATGGTAAAAAAAACCTGTCCCTTCATTTTGGTATGTTTGTATCGATTATGTCAGCGATCAAGGCACTGTATATTGGTGAGTCATGTATATCAAAATTATCGGTCTCTCTATAAAACAAGATTAGCATACCTTCTGACCTTGACTGAGATCCCCTTAACAAACACCGAGAAATCACAACAACTACCCCTGGGCGGGCTTTCAGTTGTTGCGTCTCTTATAATTTATTTGAGAACATCCACAACATCCGTCTCCAGACGCAGACAGAACAAATCTTCGCTTTAGTCAACAATCTTCGCGACGTCCCATGTTGGAGATCTTGAGGTCGACGGCACCAAAACAGCCTGTATAACAGTGTGAGATGATATGATAAGGCTGTGTCTGTGGAAGGCTCGTGTCGATATAGTGGACAAGTCTCGTCTGTTATATAAACATGCGTTTATTAGTTGAAATCATACATCTTCAAACGGATGATGGTAATCACGGACATCTTTTCTGTTCTCCTAGTTGAATCCCAAGTCCCCAAGTGACGTGTGTGCAACCCCTGGATACTTCTACCCATTCGTGCACACACGTTCACCAACTATGATTTCCCACTAGTTAATGAATGCGCAGCATTCATTAACTCTCCACTCCTAAGCTAACTCCCTTTACTGTTATACTAGAAACGCCTCTTCAGCTAGATTAATTACCTATCACTGTATAGTTTGCACACTTTCTCCATTGTTCTGCTTAGACTGTCTCAGCACTGAAAATGCATGTTGAGGATCTGTGATCTCCGCATATTTACGAGCTAAATCATCTTTAAAATGTTCCCAAGTCTCATATACCCCAGCTTCTAATTTTCTCCTAATATGATCCGAAACCGGTGTTACAGTGGCCTGGAAAGCAATTGTTTTCTTTTCTTCATCCGTGGCTCCTACCAAGAAAGCGTGTTTCTCTAGCGCTGTCATCCATTTCTTAAAATCTCTTGCTTGACCACTGAATTTTTCAATGTCTGTACCTACCCCTTGCTGTTTTATTGCTGTGTTAAGTCTGCCTATTGCTCTACCTACTCCACCCAAAATTTGTGTCAACGAAGCCTCATCCTGTGCCATTTTGATATGTTTGTTAAATAACCCAATTACTTCAATCAATCAATAAAATTATTGCACAATTACAATGTTATAATTACATATAATCAATACAATTTTTATGTTTAATTATACGTAAAGGATACAACGTGAGGCGTATACAGGCTGTCCTTTCCAACCAAGAAGTGTTCTTCAAAATTCCCCTAAACGACGAGCGTGATAATTGCTTCTTATTTGCCTCAGTTTCGTCTGTGTGATGGGCAACTTCGGACTTCACCCGTGGATGGGCACTTCTGACTTCTGATTTCTGACACCCGTGGATGTGCACTTCTGTATCGTTTTGGCTTCTAATTTCACCCGTGGATGGGTACAAACTGTATCGTTTTGAGCTCAGCTTTGGTCATGTAAACAAGACGATTGAAATAGGCTATCCTCTTTAGCAGGGTCGGCAACCATTATGCCCACCGCCTCAAGAGGAGCCCAATGCGGCTGGATCGCATTTTATGAGAAACATCTTCATGACCTGGACATTTTTCTCTCAAACTTGAGTAACCTTCAGCGTGTTGTTGCGGCTTTCCAATTAGACCAGTTTTCGATTCAGCAAAAGCGATTATACGGCTGCAGGTAAACCTTTGATAGAAATTGCATGGTAACAATTCAAGTTTGCAACATTGAGAGGTACGGTTAGATGTATATAGTATCCAACAGCGGCGTATAGGAGTGACTGGACAGCGGCCTTCACGACCCAACAGAGCCTGGAGCTGACATCACCACGAGCTCGTATAGCCCTTTGAAAAGGACGATGTGGAGCAGCAGCAGCCTCTTGAGAACGACAGTTTCAGGCCACGGCTATGGTAATAGAAGAAGCCATCTTTTCCAACTGCGTTCACCAATAGTTTTGAAACGTAGCAGCACTTTCTTTAAAACGCACTTCGGAAAGTTCCTGACGTGGTCAATACTTCGCGTTTTCCTCGACAATCCATGATTCAGGATCCTGGTCAATTAGGCTCCAGTTTGAGTCTATTACAGAGTGACGAGACTCAAAAGCAACTGCATGTAGGAAGTCAAGCCAACGATGACTATAAAATTCAGTATATTCGGAGAAACTTCAGTGATATCAAAATGCGTACAGCAACTACAAAAGTAAATACAACTTGCTGGCTGGGCGGCTGAGTCGTAACTAATCCCTTGTTTACCCCTACGTCAGCATGTGAGCGTCCTTAACTACCTAGCTACGGTGCTCACGCGTGCATCAGATAGTTATTTCTTTCCCCTTGCACGCCGTGCCAGCTAACTAAACCCCGTATAACAGCCTGCTCTGTTATACTAGTGTGGTTTGACCTTTGTATTTTAAATATCAGTTACCACATGGGGATTAGACTATCTCGGCCTCTTTCACTGTTGTTCTTCATTTTTTTCTTTGCTCCAGGACTTTGACTCTGTGACTGTCCCCGCAGGACTGGGGTCAGAATTTGGTCCAACGCTAGTATCGCCGTTCAAAATTCACACGTTCTCTGGTTGCATGGTGCCAGTTACCATTGCGTTCTTCCGTGCCAACGATATGAACTGTTAAGAAGTGCGGTTCTGTTGCAAAATTAACCTGGAGAGGAGAGGAGGGAAAAAAATCACATTGACACTTATAAGACTTCACCACCTAGTCGTTCATAGTGAAATAAGGAGTACCAGATAATAGAATGTACCAATAGACACCGGAGCTAACACACCTGTTCTTGGAAACTATGATCATGACCTTTGTTATTTATACATACCTTACTCGATGGGTGATGTATTTCATCTGCTGCGACAGAGGAGCAACTTCGGAAACTAGCGGTAGGATAGTTTTCATTCCACAAAGCGTTGATTTTCTTGAGAAACTCAGAGTCTGGTTCATGACCGCTAGACAGAGGGTCAATATTTGCATCTGAAGAAGAATCGTCAACCAGATCAAATGTTGTCTCATTCGGGTCTACGGCTGTCTGACTACAAGAAGTAGGATTCTTGCAGAACAACATTTCTAATGACAGAGCTGAGATGAAGAAACAAGAATCACCAGTCTTCAAAACAGGTAACGTAGACGTTGTGCTACTTTTGTCAAAACTGGCATGCTCTGGTGAACTCTGGTAGAGATTATTTTGGAAACCAGTGTGTTTATTTCTCTGAGCGTGCACCAATAATAGTTTTTGGGAATGAAGCTTTTGTTCTGTGTCACATGGATTGTGAGTGGAGTCAGTCATGTTTTTCGTTTGCAAGGGTTGTACTCCATGATTTCATGTTTCTCTTTGACGTTTCTTTTGTTTTTTGGAAGAAAGGTGTCCTCTCTTGATCTTTTTCTAGGTGTTGACAACACTGATGGCAGATTTAAAATGGTTTGTAAGGTCGACTGGGATGTAACCTCATCCATTGTGCGTTTGGGTTCCATGAATACTTCCGGTCGTAGTCAGTACCTTCGAGTCTCAGTTGTACCCTTACACAGGTGCTAGAGTGCGATGCCTTCTTTATCCGGCTTTAGTAATGAGATTAGATTGTATCCCTAAGTCAAATGACAGGAAGCATCGCCATATTTGAACGGCTGTGTCACATAAGACACGTGACCGGTTACAGCGCCATCTTTGACCTGTTTTAGTCACGTGGTTGAACCCTTACACATGTGATCGAGTGCGACGCCATCTTTAACCTGTTTTAGTCACGTGTTTCGATTGTATACCTTAGACATATGACCGGAAGCATCGCCATATTTGATCGGCTGTATCGTTATGTTGTCAGTACGCTCTGAGTCATCCTCCAGTTTTCCCCCAAAGACATGTCTGAACACATTCACGTACGTTCACTCCGCCGACATAGCACTGTAGTGAGTCACCCGATCGGTCACCTTCAGCTGATGACGAAGCTGATGCTGATGATGATGCTGATGATAATGATTTTATAGGTGGTGCTGGGTGATGATTATGATGGTAATCCTGATTACAGACACTACAGATGATGGCACACGTGCACCAATCAATGTTGGGGCTGTCTGCAACGTCCTGTAAATGCATTACATAAACAAAGTTGGGGCTGAATGCGACGTCCTGTAATAGATAGACAATTAGTTTTTTAATACATCCTTTCACATGCACATGACCTGGCTGGTGTTCATTTAAAATGACAATTCAAAACTTGCCCAGCACACATGAAACTCCATAGAATAGTAAGGTTGACTGCGACGTCCTGTAATTGATAACACACCCGCGCGCGCACACACACACTCGCCAGTACACAAACGCACGCACACTCACGCCTACATGCGCGCACAAACACACACACGGCTGTCATGATGGTACAAGGGCAACCAAACAATAGTGGGGTTGACTGCAACGGCCTGTAATAGATAGACAACTAGTTCTTGATACACCCTCTTCACACGCACATGACCTGGCTGGTGTTCATTCAAAATGACAATTGCAACCTTGCCCAGGACACATGAAACTCCATAGAATATTGAGGTTGACTGCGACGTCCTGTAATTGATAACACACCCACGCACGCACACACACGCCTACATGCACACACACACACATGTTGATACATGGGTCGGGACTTCGGCTGAAGCGTACAAAAGTTTATTCATCATCCAACTGTGGATACTCGGGTTAGCTCGAGTGATGGAATAAATCATGTTCTGTCATATTGGATTTAGGTCTCCTCATAGAAGGGGATCGATATCTACATGACTGGAGTTCGATCACACGACACACCCCACCACACATGCACACATGCATACCCACACTGAGACTCGAACCCGCCACCACAACCCGCGCCGCCACTGCCACCCCCGCTGCCACTGCCACCGCCACCGCCCGCCGCCGCCACCGCCCGGGGATCGGAAGTAGTCAGCAGGGACAACCGGAAGTGGTCACCCAGACCCAAGAAAATACCCGCCAAATTTTTTTTTAAAATGCGGTCGGAAAAGGACTCAGTTTGGTGACGTCAGAGCATAGGATCATGACTTTTGTATAGTAAAATATGACGTCACCACGAAGGGCTAAAGTCCTAAAATACTAAGTAAATTGCGTGTCTCTTACTACTACTAACAGGTCCCCAACGCTGTCTCGTAAAGAGTGTACATGTGATTCCCAAGCGTCCTTAAGAGACTCTACAGGATACTGAGATCTGTGTGGATGAATCAACGAATAAGTACGGAGTGGAGGAAGGCTAATGGAATCTACATACCCAAAGAACAAAACTTAGCAAACATCACAAAGTGGAGGCCTATCTCTCTTCTGAACGTCGAGGGCGAAATATTCTTCTCATTCACAACTAGCATAATGACGACATAATTAAATGGTGAAGAGGTTTGTCGACAAAATCGTTAAAAAAGGTGGCATACCGGGTGTCCCCGTATATGTCGAATATGCTACCGCCATCTGGAAATCTATCCAGAGAGCAAAGGGTGAAAAAACAAACCTTCACGTGGTATGATTTGACCTGGCTAACGCATACGGGTCAGTGCCCGACCAGATGCTGTGACAAGCCCTCAGGATGTGCAATAAGCCTGAGGAGATCACTTCGATGCTAAAGCAGTATTTCTCCTGGTTCACTCTCTGTTTCTCTACCTCGACGATCACAACCAGATGGAATGACCTCCAGGTGGGTATAGCAATGGGATGTACGATTTCGCCAATACTATTTGTCATGGCCATGCAAGTCGTTCTGGATTCAGCATCCGGCTACGCATATGGACCGAGACTCACGGAAGAATGTAGAATGTCGTCACTCAAGGCCTTCATGGACGACAAGAAAATCTTGACACTAGATGAGAGTCACGCACACCACATGATCCAAAGGCTTGATCTACTGATCGACTTGTGCAGGATGATATTCAAGCCCACAGAGTCGTCGATCGTGAAGGGCAAAATGGCGGAAATTGCATTCAAGGTAGCCAACAAGGTGATCCCCACTGTAATGGAGGAACCCGCCAACAGTCTCTGCCGCGTGTACGATTCCTTTCTGAAGGACAAGAACGCAGCACAACACATATGCGAAACAACAAAAAACAGTCTGCGAACCATTGATAAGATGAGACTCATAGGTAAGCTCATGATCTGGTGTCTCCAGTTCATACTGATCCCGAAGCTGCTGTGGCTTCTACTCATCTATGACGTGTGCACAAGCACGGTAGAGCGATGAAAGAAAAGTCAGCAAGGTCACAAGGAAATGGCTTGAAGTGCCACCAGGTCTGTCGTAGCGTTGTACTCAAAGACGTACAAGTTCTTGCTCCCCGTTATGTCTGTTGTTGAGAAATACAAAGTTGGAAAAGCCAGGCTCGCGATGATGCTGCGTGATTCCCAAGATGAAACAGTCCGCAGCTCCCAGCAAGCACTCAGGACGGGAAGTAAGTGAAAGGTTGACGAGGCAGTCGAATCAGCGCAACTTTCGCTCCAGCTGAAGGAGGTTACGGGACATAGCCAGTCCAACAGTCAAGGCTTTGGCTACCAAAATGACACACAATGGTTGTCAAATGTTTCGGCTAAGCTGCGCAGAGACATGGTGGTCCAGGAAATTCATGAAGGAGAGTACGATAAGCGAGTGCAGAAGGCTGTGCAGCAGCCTCAGCAAGGTCAGTGAGTGTCATGAGAGTGTGGTCTCTCTCCTGGAACGACATATGGCGCTTGCCGCCGTAGAGTATAAGATTATTTGCCAGATCACTGTAAGATACCTGCCATCAGCTGCTAACCTGGTCAAATGGGATATATCCGAGGACCTAACATCACCCCCCCCCCCGCCCCCGTGTCAATTCTCGCTCACGCCACGTTACTGGCTGGGATACGGGATTACGGAGAAAGTCGTGTAACCCCTACACCAGGGCGGACGGCATGAACAGTATATGTACCATTATTTGCCTTGGTTGTGCCGTTTACTAATGTTTGAATACTGTATTACTTAATTTTCTGAAACAGGTTGAGATGGAAGTGTTGCTTTAAGCGTGTCTTATTTCTGTTCGCCTTGTTCGTTGTATACGTAACTTATTGTATCATGACATTCCCACTGTTACCATTGCCCTAATGTTGCAATATATAAGTAGTTTATTTGATGAATATGTTTCGAAAACAGTTTTACACATGTTTGGTTACAAAACTTTGAATTCCCTACTTGAGAAGTTGGTTTGAAAGAGCATGATTTTATTGTATGTCCGTTTTGTTTATATAAGGTACCATACTTCTCTTATTTTACCATTCATTTGAGCCGACACACCGGAAGCTCCCGGCGTCTTCAATCGGCAAGCACATTGTTGCCAGTCGCCATGTTGTGTCCAGAGAGACTGCATTTCGCGTGTTGTTTAGAACACAGAATACTCGCTTGTTAAAATTTGCAGAAGCAATTATGATCTATCAACGCAAGCCAGAATTGTGTAAACAGAAAGACATGTTAGTCAGCTTAAAATTACCGTGGTAGACAATCGACATTACTGTGCGAAATTGTGTATATTTCAACTTGAAGGATTTATCTAGTTAATTTCACGTAAGTTGTGTGAGTTCTGCAGTATGTACCTGACGAGATGCAGCGAAATATGCCAGGCAATAAATCGTGCAATCTATTGTTTGTGTCTTCGTTATTCAAATTCACTACGGGAAAACATTGTTTTGGCATTCATTTGATGTTAAAACAAATTTAATTTCATGTATTCTTATTTCACATCTAGTAGTTATTTAGAGTTTGATCCAACATGTGGTTTTAAAGAAGAATGGCAAAAACAATACTGTCAAGGCAAGTGAGTGTTTTGAAATGTTTTGAAAGAGGTTAAGGCACAAGTAGCACTTATCACAAGCGTCAAAAGGGTATGAGAAGTGGTCAGTTTATGCGGAAAAAAAGCATTAAAGAAAGCATTGAGAACAGTGCCGGCTCCCTGGCCGAGGAGTTAGCAGCTTTCTCCGTTAACCCCGAATACTCTCGTGGTTTACGTGAGCGCACGAGAATTAGAAGTGGTTTGAGTCGCACCAGTGACTTATGAGAGTATGGAGCCGGTCGCTCAGAAAGTCGTGGCATGCTGATGAGCTTAATCTAGCCTAGGAATCAACATACAGCTGAATGATGCTGTTGTTGACCGAAATATCCTGAAACAGGATGAAAACGCGAAAAAAAAAATTGAGAACAGTATCTTGAGGGCATTAATCCACACATGCATTGACATGTTCTGCAATAAAAGAAAGTTATTAAGAGGCCTGATCGCCTACGCTAAACGGCTAAGCTATTGATGATAAATGTGGATTCTAATTTTACCAGTTTATTTAAATAACTGGTTCTGTTGGAAACAACGCACCATCGTATACTATATCACCACAACCTTAGTCAATGAGTTGATAAGGCTGGTGATTTCTGGGGTATTTGCTTAGACCACCGTGAACTGCTTGAAGCCTATGAAGAATTGTTCGGTATAAATTAAGTAAAGCATGTATAGTGTATTTAGTCGTACTTATTCTTCAGGATTCCTTGTATAAATTAAGTAAAACATAGTGTATTTAGTCGTACTCATTAACCATCAGCTTGGTGTAAATGATGTCAAACATATATAGTGTATATTGTAGTACTCATTAACTAGTCTATGAAGAATTGCTTGGTATAAATTAAGTCAAAGCTATATAGTAATTTAGTTGTACTCATTAATCAGAGTATGAAGAGTTGCTTGGCATAAATTAAGCAAACAATATATATATATATATATATATATATATATATATATATATATATATATATATATATATATATATAACCATCATGTGCCATGCCGGTAAGCGTGGGCGGCCATGTTCTGCCATCTCACTCGATCACCAGAGTCGTGGATCAGCACCGTGTTTCTGTCTCGACCATGCCACAAGGCCAAGCCATCCAGGTACTTGCTTCTACGTCTTCCCCTTGGTCTGTTCCCCTCGATCTTAGCAGTTGTCACCAAGTTCTCCAAATCATTTCTTCTCATAACATGCCCAAATAATTGTGACTGTCTACGCCAAAGGTCTCTAATCAGTTTACGATCTTCATTTGTTTCTTGAAGGACTTGTTCATTGGTCTTTCTGGCTGTCCATGGTATTCTTTGCATTTTCCTCAGAAACCACATTTCTACAGCCATACCTAAGGGCATTTATAACATCTGATGAAAGATGTAAAACAGAGATTGAGAGTTGAATAGAGCAAGCAAAAGACTCATTTCAGAAAATGAAGAGTATCTTATGCAATAAGTCATTATCACTGAATGTAAGAAAGAGCGCGCTGGAATGCTATATAGAACCAGTTTTGTTGTATAGCAGTGAATCTTGGAATGTAAATGAACAAATTATGAATACATTAGAAGCAACATAGATGTGGTTCCTGAGACGAATGTTGCGAATTCCATGGACTGCCAGAATAACTAACAATGATTGTCTGAAACAGGCTAATGAAATTGGAACATTATATATAAAAATAAGAAAGAGACAAATAACCGTCTTCGCCATGTGATGAGAAGACATACATTGGAGAACATCGTAACAACTGGAAAGATCGAGGGGAAGAGAGGCAGAGGCAGACCACGAGAAATTATGCTGGATGGATTAAGACGGTGGCATGGAGGAATATCATCAGCAGAGTTGATCCAGAACACCAAAGACCGAGATCTGTGGAGAGCCATGAACACCTACGCTAGCTGGCAGGGCACTTGATGATAATGAAGTCTGGTGGCTGTTAACAGATTCACTCACTAACACATGCCACATTACTTGGTATAGAATAATTAACTAAAAGGTATATCAATATATACTAAGTGGTGAAGGTAAGTCACGGGCGCTGGATAGGACTTACTCTGGGAAAACCTGAGAATAGTATAACTAGAAAGGTTGTTGTCTGGAATCTACAGATAGCTAGGAGGGCTTGGAGTGAGTTGGCCTAGGGTATATGCCCAAATGAGAGATAATTGATGAAACAAGAAGAAGAAGAATTAACAAGAAACATATGGCAATATATAATTATGTGTTTAGGTAACAACATATGTGTTCTGGTTTTCAGTTTGTGACTATGGCAGATGGGGTAAGGGCTGCACAGAGATGTGTGGCTACAAGTGTGCCAAGGTTGCCTGTGACGCTGCTAACGGAACATGTGTTGACGGTTGTAGTCCGGGTTACAAGCCTCCATTTTGCAACGAAGGTCTGTTGCTTTCTTACTTAATTTGTTTAGCTATTTCTTTTGTTTAGTGTTGTAGTGAAATCAAAATGGTAACCGATTTACCGTGTGAAACCGAAACATTGGCCAGGAGATTTAAACACAAATCTCAGGATCAACAACAAAATATAGTTCGTGAATAACATATTCCAGCAACTGTATGTTCACTTTCTACCAGAATTTTGTGTGACTACTATTAAGAGTGACTTCTATAAGACACAGAAAAGATAGAGGTAGACAGTGACCACTATAAAGAGAAAGAATAGCTAGAGATAAACTGAGACATAATTTTCACAACAGCCTTTCATCAAGGCATGGACAATAATTTGTATATGAAATGATGAATACTGACGTGGATGACTGGTAGGTTACCAGAGAACCTCAAATATCTTAACACATGCACGAAATAATGCAGCAACTGCTGTCTTGGTTCTATTTCGGCACACAAACAACACGTACATTACCAGCATTCCGTATGCTCTCTATGGGGGGGGGGGGGAATCGAGGGGTATGTCAGACGTCCTATCCCACTACACAAACAGCACAATCATAACCAGCGTACCAGTAAGTTCTCTAGCTTAGCATGATAGTCCCACTTGTGTGGTAAATATGAAAGAAATATAGTATTACAACTATATACAACAAGATGAGAAAATAATAGCTCTCATTGATGTGACATACATCGGACAGACGAAATTAAAGTCCACAGATGTAGAGACTCGTTACAGAGCTGAATAGTTACTAGGAAATAAATCCATAGAACATTCATTCTAAACAGCAACAGAATCACGACGTATCGATAAATAATACATACATATGAAATCGCTTTTACCTGATTCTTTCAGAAGATGATCTAATGGAGGATTACCAAGGCCTACTATATATGCACAGGTCTGATTGTAGCTCTTCCTTGTTGACTAACATTTGATCTTCTCATCTTCGTTTAGCAAATGTGTGTCAGAACATGTGGTCTCCTGAGCCAGCCGTTGGTCAGCTGTCACATTAGTCCATTTGAAAGTTTCCCCCATAGATTGCTTCTGCGGTGACATGTTAACTGTGGGATATGTTTCGTCATTTTGTTTGATGATAAAAACTCCCAAGTAATTACACTTTATAGTGTCTTTCTCTGGTGGACGGGCCTCCCGTATGACGTCAGATCTGAGATTTTACAATCGTTGTAGAATCAGGACTGTGTTCGCTTTGTGCAAGTTAAGTTCTACTGGCGCAATTTTGTATCATAGATTTGTAAACGGTGAGCAGTGCGATGAATTTTCATGTGTCTACCTTCTCATTCCTCTTTGATTTGATCTTTATTGTAGAATGAGAGATTCATTCAAATATTATCCGAAGCGTTCTATCACAGATATGCAAGATGTCCTTTCCCAGTACACAAACAGCACACTTATTACCAGCGTACCCGTAAGTTCTCTATGGGAGGTATGCAAGACGTTTATACCAGTGCACAAACAGTACCTCATTACTAGCATACCCGTAAGTTCTCTACGGGAAGTATGCAAGACGCGATGCTTTTCGATAATTATCACAAGGGTGATTCTTTTGCAGTCTTGCAGGCTGCAAAGTTTGTTGTGCAAATTTCATAACAGGAGAAATCATGATCGATTTGCCTTTCGTCATTCAGTATTGCCGGTCTCTCTGGCTTTCTGGCCGAAGAGTTACAACACTTTCTCCGTAATCCCGTTTATCACGCAGAGTCTCGTAGCGGGCGAGAACTGAGAGCGGTTCGACCCCCCCCCCCCCCCCCCCACCCCCCTGGTGACTAACCCCGCGGGATAACTAAGCCGGCCGCTCAGAAAGCAATGGCAAACTACTGAGCATAATCTTGCCAAGAGATCAACATACAGTTGAAAGATGCTGATGTTGACAGCGATGTCCTGTAAAGGATATGCAAAAAAAAAAACCATTCAGTATTGCTCGCACTTGTTTCCCTTATCGGCCAACATAAAGTAAATAGGTTTTGCTAATTACTGTCAGAAGTTGCTTATTATGGGAAGTTTTGTGAACTCCAATTTTATTAGCTAATTAACTGGGGGGCCACGTTTCTGCATTTGGTTTTTAATGACAAAATCTCTCATGTTATTACACCTTCTAGCGTCTTTAGCTGATGGTCAGGTATACGGCGTCAAATTTGAGATTTTACAATCGTTGTAGAAACAAAACTGTATTCACTTTGTGCAATGGCAGTTCTACTAGAGCACTTTTGCGTCATAGATTTAAAAACGCTGAGTTGTGCGATTGAGATGAACGTTTGTTTTGATCTACCTTCTCATTCTTCCTTGATTTGATCTTTGTTGTAGAATGAGAGATTCAATCTGATGTTATCCGAAACGTTCCATTACAGAGCTCCACCATTTAAGTAGATTTCAGCCTGAAGACTATGACAAAGCTCTCGGTAATATCCAAGAATGATAACTAAGCAGGCTCAGGTCCACATCTGCCTACAAATCTTGACCCCCTCCCCCAGTATTCTTTATGGCAGTGGGGTGTCCTGCGTCTGTTTAGAGACATCCAATGTCCATAATCCCAGTATATTTTGGATAAGTCCTTATCTTTGGTGCAACTGCTCGATAAAGTCCAGTAGTCGTCGGGAGGTTGTTTATTTAACCATCGAAGAAGTTCAAATTCAATGTGATTCTCCTGCACCCTCGAGAGACTGTTTTAATTCACTCTTTCACGTGGCATAGCCATTTCAGCCCATTGGGTGCCTGCATTTATGACTTGAATAAATTCTTCACAGTAAAATTGTTCTCCGTTATTTTCCCCCTGTCTGTCATAGACTCATAAGCGATCCTTCAATCTCCTCTTTCTATGAGGAATTCTGCTAAACGTCAAGGTTCCTTGATGTGAATAAACTGGCGCTTTCCTATTTCTGAGCAGGATGTAGCAATCTTCCCTCCTTGTTGCCGCGATTCTTCCCTCGAGAATTCGTTAACAGGCTGGCTTTCTCTGAGACAGAGTCCCTTGTGGAATCCGTGTTAGAAAGTGGTAATTAAATGTGCCATTTGTCCAGCATTGGGGAATACAGTTGTTCTTCGAGGTCTGTAAATGTGTGTTACTTTTTGGTGACGTATCCACAAGCAGCTAATCCTCTTCTCCAATATTCTCCGGAGTGGAGGGTAGATAAAGTCCTAAGAGCGTTGGTTCCAAGAATCTCCTGGCTTGTTCAACTTCAGGTTCCTTTAACTTGGATTCCTTGATAGATCCAACTATACAGGTGATAGGGGTTTGCTCCTCTATCTGGTGCATAGAATGTTCTTCTTTGTTGACATTCTTGTCTGTACTAATCATAGATTATAGATTGTAGAATAAAAGATTCATTATGGTGTTATCCGAAGCGTTCCATCACAATTACAATATAAAATGACACAAAGTAGTGCAGCTTTACATAACGTTGCGGCGATTAGCTTTCATCAGCAAACAAACACATTCATAAACACAACATGTAGTCAAGGAGATCTCCTGTGACTACATCAAAAGTTGCAGACAGGACGAGAAGAACAAAAGGATGAAAAAAAATTAAAGCAATGAGGAGAAGATGAGAATTGAACAAAACATGAGAGTTGAAAAAAATGTGTTCATATTTATCTCACAGTCCCGCGTCACAATTACAGTATGTTACTCTAGTGCACACTGTAATTTATTGTTTGTCCATCAAGAAAGATGATGACCATTCATTTTATCCAGTGGAGTTGAAATTATGGAGCCGTGAGTTCTAAGATGGCTGATAAGGCATATTTTGGCTGAAAACGTTCTTTGACAATGTAGGCAAAGAATATTTGACGTTCCAGGAGGAGGATCTCGTGTAGAATATTTTCTGTCCAGCCTTTTCTTCACAGCTCTTGCAGTTCATTTTGCTTCAGAAAGTGACTGCACCCTTGCGTAATGATGTACGCCATTCATTTCGGTCTTAGGCAGCGGTCTCCAAAGTGCCATGATGAATTCCAAAAGCTTTTAGTGAGATCTTCAGCGTGTCTTTAAAGCGCTTCCTTTGGCCGCTCTGTGAGCGTTTACCACAACGCAGCTCGCCGTAAAAAAAATTCGTTTACGGAGCCTGTGATCTGGCATGCGAGTCAAGTGACCAGCCCAGCGAATCTGATTCTTAATTAGTAATGTGTGGATACTAGGCATGGACGCTCTTTCTAGGACTTCGGTATGTGGAATCTGTCTTGCCATTTAATGTTCAAGAGTTTCCTTAAGCAGACTGTGTAGAAGTGATTTAATTTCCTAGCGTGTCGATGGAAAACAATCCAGGTTTCACGAGCATATAGCAGTGTGGATAATACAACTGCTTTGTAGACTTTCAACTTTGTTTGCAGGCTTATTCCATGTCTGTCCCACACATTCTTGTACAGTCTCCTAAAGGCCGCGCTGGCCTTGGAGATTCTTGCATTCACTTCGTCATCAATTGTGGCAGCCTGGGACACAGTGCCAC
Source organism: Cepaea nemoralis (assembly GCA_014155875.1). NCBI lineage: Eukaryota > Metazoa > Mollusca > Gastropoda > Stylommatophora > Helicidae > Cepaea > Cepaea nemoralis. The sequence goes on from JACEFZ010019268.1 coordinate 213,795, forward strand.
CAAGATAGGTGAATTTGTCCACAATACTTAGTCTATGACCATACACTTTCATATTCGGCACGGTGTGATTAATCCCTGGATCTGGCTGGTACATAACTACAGTCTTCTCTACGGAATGCTGTTGATGGTTTTACCATCGATGGAGGAGGTTGCATTTAAGATGTTGATAAAATGCTCTCCCCAGTGCTGTAATCTGTCTGGCACAAAGGTCAAATAACAATAGCAATAGGCTCGAATACTGCAACGTCTAGAAGGGCAGACAAGATCCAGCAAACAGCATGGATGAATATTCAACAATATAGACTCACATGAAGGCTGGTAGTCGATTTGATTTTTGGCTATGTTTAATTAGCCATTCTTTAGCAAAGATCAAACGAATAAATTCATGAAGTTTCAAATGTCGATCGTGTCTGTGAACATCAGACTGGCCGATCGTAAGAAAATATTAATAATGAATATGCAACAGGTGATCTTGTTTGCTACTTGTGACTTATCAAAATCGGACTTCAGTCCTTCATTCTTTCTGTCTATCCAATGTCACCGAAATGTCCTTCGGGTGAAACATTATCAATCTCCTTTCCAGATTCCGCATCCGTCCTAAGAATCTTGACCTTTATATATAAGCCAGTGCAGGTATGATCCTGGTTATTCCTTCAAGTATATCTAAGATATGAACAAAGTTGGTCTGCCAGTAACTGGCCTCATGAATCAGAGACTGCATAACGTACTCCTTCCATCATCAAGCTCAGGGATGTGTCTCTTGTCTCTATTGATAAACAACTCTGACGAGATCTGTGTTTTACGTCGGTCGCTTAGATCCATGTCTATGTTTGGTTCAAGGGTTTTGCTCCTCTTTCTTTTTGCGTCATGGACTCTGCGCTGCGACCTGGCACCCAGCGTTGAAGGATTTCTTTCTTATTGGTGACCAATGTTCCCCAATCTGCACTAAGGAGGGGGACTATTGTCTGGTGATGTAGGACAATAGAGCGCTTTCAGTGAGTCGTAGAATTTTTTCATATAATGTCTGTCAGCAAAGCATTGAATCTCATCAGCTTTGTTGCTCAGCCAGGAGTCCTGCATGTGCCGAAGTTTCTGCTGCACTATTCTCCGATTGTTATTGAAGGCATCTTTTATATGTTGACTTTGGGTCGTTAAAATATGCCTTTTGGGGGTGTTCTCGGCCAGCAATTGGTTGATCTCATCTGAATTTTCATCAACATCAGTCTTTATGCTGTCGAGTGGCTAGACCCAGGATGTCCATAGCAGTGTTGTAAATTGTGTCCTTTAGGGCTCTCCACTCCGTTTCCGAGGCTTATTTAGCTGCGGCACTGGGTTTGAGGGTGTCATCCAGCATATTTTTAAACGACAGTGCGTTTTTTCACTGTTTATGTGGGTGACATTTAGGGGTTTTTTTTCGTTTTTTGTTGTGAACTTTTACCGCTTGAGGACGCCGTGGTGGTTTGATGTGCATATTTACTTTTGAAATAATCAGACGATGGTCTGTCCAACATTCGGCACCACACATGGATTTTGTCACCGGAACGTCTTGTCTGTCACTTCTCCTGACGATGAAATAGTCAAAGAGGTACCATGTTTCGAGCGAGGGTGCATCCATGATGTCCTGTTTCTCATGGGAAGACGGAATATTGTGTTAGTGATCAACAGATCGTGTTCGGCACAGGTCTGAAGGAGTAGTCCATTACTGTTGCAATTTCCAACTCCGAACTTTCCAATGATGCCACTCCAAGAGGCGGTGTCATTGTCTACCCTGGCATTGATGTCCCCAAGGAGTATAAGTTTGTCTCCTTAGGGATCAGATGTTAATACGTTGTGCATGTCCTCATAGAACTTGTTTTTGAAGTCATTTCATTGGTCATGGTTGGTGTGTAGACACTCGCGATGGTTGCATGCTTCTTTCCTTTCAGCAGTGGTAACTTAATAGTCATGAGCCTGTCATTTATAGCCTTCGGAAATTCAGCTAGTTTTACAACCAGTGACGACTTAATGGCAAATCCCACACCGGACTATCGTCTTTCCTCGCTCTTCCTTCCACTCCAGAAGAATGTGTAGCCGACACCTACTTCACAGATTTGGCCTTCTTCTACAAGTCGTGTCTCGCTCACGGCTGTAATGTGAATGTTGTACCTGTCCAGCTCTCTCCCAATCAGTGTTGTTCGTCTCTCTGTGCCCGACGCGCCGTCTCTATCAAGTAGGTTGCTTACATTCCATGTTCCGATAGTTAAGGAAATATTGTATGCTTTTTTTTTGCTTTATCTTTTTTGTAAAAACTTTGTTTGTATGTCAAACGCAGTGTAGGCTATCTATCAACCGCGGCTAGCTGTTTAGCTAAAGATGGAGCAGACAATGTTTAGGGCACCTTTTCTAGCCTCTTCCTCATACTATAGAGGTGATCTGTGCTTTCCTAAAGAGGGCTGCTCAGTCGCTCAGCGGGCTGCCGAATCCCCTGCTGCTCCCATCAGTAGAAGACGACCATATGGCCTGCGCCGCCTGTGTGCAGGTCTGCGACTACGACTGCCAGCGTACCCTCGCCTGCCGTTTCGCCACTTGCCCATCGCTACAGGGCTTGAAGGTGATAGATGAAATTGGATGAAGAATTGGCTGGCTCGGCAAAACTTGGTGGAGTATTGATGCATGACAAGGCAGACGTGGTTGCGGCCTTGTGGCAGCACGTGTACACCTCGGAGGAGCAAATGGATCACCATAGTCTGGTAAGAATGAGGCAGCGAGGTGTGACGAGGGGATCTGGCCGACGCTCGACGCTCAGTGGAAAGGCGAGACGGACATATAATCAGATTGCTACTGGAACTGTTAGTGTTGGAACTCTTCGCTGGCTGCTGAGGATGGGGACGGAGCGCTTATGGGAATGTCCCGAATGCTGTGATGTCGGTTCCTAAATCAATCAATCAATCAATCAATTGGATGAAGAATGACTTGCGCGATGAATTGGATTAAAGTGTGGAAGAGTTGCGCAATTCGTCGACCACACTCTCTCGCCTGAGTCCATCTGAATCCAGTGCAAGACAAGTCTAGACAAGACGAATACACGTGCAGCGGATGACCAGAGCACTCTTCGTACCATGCCGTGCTCATCACGTTCCACAACGCTTTGCAGGTAAACCCGTCTTGCCCGTTGAATCATCAATGATTTCTTCCGCGCAGTCTGCCGAATCATGTCTTCACATGCTGGGTAGGCATACCTTACTTCACCAATCGGTTTTCAGCCGAATCGTAATACCATGCCTGGTTTAGAAAATTTGTCACAGCTGTTGCCCGAGGGGTGGTCGCTCTCGCATGCTGACAGCTATTAAGAACCACGGGCATGGGCTGGATGTCAGGGTTGGACCAGTGGGGAATGGTCCATGAAAAGGGCGTGACAGCCATCCTTACCAAAGGTACTACCATTACCTGACATCCCAGATCCCTCGCACATTGGAATATGCGTACATATACAACCAGTTACTCCTTGCGAACTAAATGTACCAGTCGTTACTATTGACTTCTCACTGACCCGGAAGTTGAAGACTTAAGATAATAGCTAATAATGATAGGTATTTATGTCTGTGACATTTTTGAGGCACTGTTTGAACTTACAGCGGTGGATTTTATAAATTAAATTGCCAATGTGGAATTTGTTTTTCACTTAAATATTATTTCGCTCTTAAGTAGAATTGTCAAACTATTGGTTTGGAATCACCATGTTTGAGCTTATACTAGAAATTAAAGACGTGATGGTGTTATAGTTAGTGCACCGGCCTACAAATACAACGATTGTTAGATGTGCGGGAGCTTTATAAACAAGTCCGGTTAGTCAGTCAGGTCTTAGTCATATATGATTGAGCTACCGTATGACAGTAGACGGTACTACCTGCTTTCTGTCAGCGCCGAATGTTGGGCGGCGCTTACCAAACCCGACACCCCACATTGTGCCAACGGCTTCGGACGGAAGAGCGCAATTGGGAGGGTACTAGCCTTATCATGGTGCGAGGAAATGAAACCCAAAGACAAAATAAGTCATGGCAGGGCAGACCAGGCCCTAAGCTTTGGTTGGCAGCTGGTCTAGGATCGAAGCTCCGACAGCCGGACAGTTAGAGCATTGCTTTGCTGATCCCGCAGCTTCTGCAGCTTGTCTTGTTCCAGATTATAGGTGTCAACTTACCTCTGGAGTAAACTAGGCAGGCCGAGAGAGGGATGATGTTGCATGGGCAACACATGGTTTCTTTATTTTAGCCCAGGCTTTGTGCTATGGAGAGGCAATAACTCCATCCCTGGTCTTAACCGGTCTCGGAATCAAAGCGAGAGGCAACTGTTACGGGTTTTAAGTCCTTGTCAGTTGGCGTAGACATGGGGCGCCACGCGTTGCCTCTGACGGTGGGAGACACCTACAGGTGTCACTGATCAGCTACCGCCCGCCTCAAGCTGGGCAGCCCCAGCCAATTGGGTGCTGATCCGCCACAGCCTGTCTGCTTCAATTGGTGCTTGGGGCTAGGACAAAATCTGAATCACAGGCTGTAAAATCAATGCACCAGGTACTAATAAAAAGAATAGAAACCTCAAGCTACGGCTTGCAACCTGGAACGTGAGAACCATGTGTCCAGGATTTTCCACTGACTTGACAAATATTGACGATGTGAGAAAAACGGCTGTGATTGATGCTCAACTCAATCGTCTTAACATTGATATTGCTGGCCTGCAGGAGACTCGCCTCGCTGAGGAAGGGTCACTCAGGGAAAACAATTACACCTTTTTTTGGAAGGGAAGAGGGCAGGCAGAAAAAAGGCAACATGGTGTGGGCTTTGCAGTGAAGAATTCGCTACTGGGAATGATTGATATCCCAGCTGGAGGTAATGAAAGATTATTATCACTGCGCTTGGCAACCTCTTGTGGATTTTCCACCATTCTCACTGCATATGCACCGACACTCGCTTCCTCTGATGACTCGAGTTCATGGCCATTGTGCCTTGGAAAATACAACATCGGGCGCATGAATGATAATGGGCAAAGGCTGCTGGAGCATTGCACTAGAAATGACCTATGTATTGCAAACTCCTTTTTTAAAACAAAAGAGATGCATAAGGTCACATGGAAACATCCAAGATCCAGCCATTGGCATCAGCTGGACTTCATTATCACACGGAGACAACATCTGAACCATACATCATTAACTCGAAGTTACCACAGTGCTGACTGATACAGATCATTCTTTGGTTGTTGCAAGGATTAGACTGAGACCAAAGAGAATCTACACAGCTAAACACAAGTCTAGCCCCAGGATTAATATTACTAACACTCACGATCCTGGAAAGTGCTTTGAATTTCAACAGCAACTTGAAGACGCTTTCAATGATACATCAGAAAATTGTATAGTAAATGATAAATTGAGTAAACTTAAGGAAAATATTTATAAAACAGTGGTAGGGGTTTACGGCACTGCTGGATCATAAGAGGCAGGACTGGTTTGCGGCAAACAGCCAGATACTGCAGCCCTTGATTGATAAAAAGAAGATAGCTCTCTTAAGAAACAAGGAAAGACCAGCGCGTAACACTCTGAGTGAGCTGAAGCAAGCGAGGAAGGATGTACAAAAGGCTGCCAAGCAGTGTGCGAATGACTATTGGATCAAGTTATGTGAGTCCATTCAAATCGCAAGTGATAAGGGAAACATCAGAAGCATGTATGAAGGGATAAAGAAAGCCTGTGGTCCAATGATCAAAAGAAGTGCACCACTGAAAACCTTGACTGGAGAAATCATCACTGATAAGAAACAGCAGATGGATAGATGGGTCGAGCACTATTTAGAGCTTTACTCAAGTGAGACCAAGCTAGCGGATGATGCCCTCAACGCCATAGAGGCCCTGCCAACTCTTGACCACCTGGACACACTTCCCACCATAACAGAAGTTAAGTGTGCTATAAATGAACTTGCATCTGGCAAGGCTCCAGGTAAGGATGGGATTCCAATAGAGGTAATCAGGAGTGGGCAAGACACACTCACTCTACAGATCCACCAGCTAATAGAGCTATGCTGGCGAGAAGGACAAGTCCCACAGGATTTCAAAGATTCAAACATCATAACGCTGTACAAGAACAAGGGCGATCGGAGCGACTGTAACAACTATAGGGGTATCTCACTTCTGTGTATTGTTGGGAAAGTATTTGCCAGAATTGTCCTGCACAGACTTCAAGTCCTGGGAGATCAAGTCTACCCGAATCACAGTGCGGCTTCCGTCAGAACCGGTCTACCATTGATATGATATTCTCATTGCGACAGATGCAAGAAAAATGCCGGGAACAAATCAGCCACTGTTTATTGCCTTCATCGACCTCACAAAGGCATTCGATTTGGTCAGTCGTGAGGGTCTGTTCAAAGCACTAAAGAAGATTGGCTGCCCACCAACTCTTCTGTCCATTGTGGAATCGTTCCACACAGGCATGAAGGGTATAATCAAGTTTGATGGCTCAACTTCAGAAGAGTTTGAAATCAAGAGTGGAGTTAAGCAAGGTTGTGTACTAGCCCCCACCCTCTTTGGGATATACTTTTCACTTCTACTGAAATATGCCTTTCGTGATCAGGATGACGGTATATACATTCACTCACGCTCAGATGGTGGCCTCTATAATGCTCAGAGATTGAAGGCCAAGACCAAAATTAGCAGGGTACTAATCAGAGAGTTGCTTTTTGCGGATGATGCTGCGATTACGACCCACTCTGAGGAAGAATTACAACATCTACTATCTGCATTCTCCAATGCTTGTTCTGAATTTGGTTTAACAATTAACAAAAAGAAGACACAGATTATGTCACAAGGTGCACATGGTGTACCATCAATCTTTATTGACGACGCCGAACTGGAGATAGTAGACCATTTTACATATCTAGGATCAGAGGTAAATAGCAAATTATCCCTCGATCAGGAAATCAACATCAGGATTGGCAAGGCAGCAACAACAATGAACATGTTAGCAAAAAGAGTCTGGGAGAACAGGAAGCTTACTGCCAAAACAAAAGTCCTCGTCTACCAAGCCTGTGTCCTTAGTACTCTTCTTTATGGCAGTGAAACCTGGACAACTTACTCACGCCAAGAGAAACGTTTAAACAGCTTTCATATGCGGTGTCTGCGAAGAATACTTGGTATTAAGTGGCAAGACAAAATCACAAATACTGAAGTATTGGAAAGATCAGGTTGTGTGACGGTGTATTCCATGCTCAGTCTTCGTAGACTTAGATGGATAGGACACGTTAGGAGGATGGATGATGGTAGAATACCAAAGGACATCTTTTTTGGTGAATTACAGACGGGTAGGAGATCTCAGGGTCGGCCTCTACTACGATACAAAGATGTGTGCAAGCTGGACATGATTGATACAGGCATTGATAATGCACATTGGGAGCACGTCGCCGCTGAACGTGTTGCATGGAGGGCAACTATCAGAAATTGAATAAAGACAAAGGAGAAAATGATTGCAGATAAAGCACACACTGAGCGTGAGAGACGTAAGATGGTGCAAAATGGTGGAAATGACCATGTTTTCACATGCACCTACTGTGGGCAAACATTTGCAGCAAGAATTGGCCTTACCAGCCACACTCGTCACCGCCATGGATCGTAGTTATTAAGCCATTTTGAAGCACAATGTACCAAACTATCGTCTGTTAAGACGGAAAGGTGCCAATGAATAAACAAGTCCTGTGTATAAGATGGTGTTCCTTGCCTGCATTGATCCACTAATCTTTCACTCGCAGTGGATTATTCTCGCGCTATTTCTGCAGTGTGCACCAGTCAATGTTGTCTGTGGGATGCACTCTAGGATTAGTCTTGCCATATGTTCATACAATCTGATCGATGACGGTTAATAGATTGCATTGTAGGCATCCAGCTTACTTGATGCCTGATGTTATCATATCTGGTTTGATTTCTTCTTGTCACATTTAGTATTCTTCAGAGATATGTTATTTCTGTTGTTAGCATTGTATTATATCTTTTGCTGGCATTGTTCAGTTGTGATACTGGTAGAATAATACTTGTATGAAGTTAGACTTGACCCTGACGGTGTTTTAATTCAATTGTCATGGTGACAAAAGAATGGAGCCCATTACTCTGTATGAAGACTAGGTGCGACGCACTTCCCTCGAAAGAGGAACAAAAAGGAAGAAGAAGAGGAGGAAGAAGTCTTGGTAACAAAATAAAGGACCTTTTCCCACACCTAGACAGGGATTGAGTATATGGTGCTAGACACGTATTTTTATAGATCAATCTTTATTCGATATGTAAAGTGGTCGCTTTCATGCTGGTTGCCTTTCCTTCCACGGCATTCCCTTATACTGATTTTAGACCAGGTTGACCTGAGACCAAAGTTTAACTAAAACGAAGCTACTGTTTCCTACTGTCAATGCAATAGGTTGCATTCAAAATATACATTTTCAGCCAAGAGTAAGGTTTTTGTTACTTGCAGGAATTCAGATGTTTATTTAATTATTTTCTATGACCCCCTTGAACGTTAGGTATCTTCAGAATACAACAAATGTATTTCTTCACAGAATGCGACTCCGGTTTCCATGGCACCAAGTGCACCGAGCCTTGCTCTAACAACTGCAACGGTACATGCAATAAACAGACCGGCTATTGTCTAAATGGCTGTCTACCTGGATACGTAGGTGCACAGTGCGACGAAGGTATGTTTTCTTCACTCTAGTAATATCTGAAATACGTTTTGTAACGAGAATTGTCTTGTCAATGTGATGGAAAGATTGGATACCTATTCCTTCGTGCGCTCAGGTCAGTAAAATGTGATGACGCTATAACATGAACGAAAGAACAAACTTTATTTTCAAAGGGTTAATAATTGGGCACGATGGCCCGTCTGACCTTCTGCCCTTCTTCTCCATTTCCTCTCATACATTATTTTATTCAACATCACTTATGAAGTTAATTTTAGACAACAAACGAACAATAAGCATTAAAACGCATGAAAAATAATCAGTAATACATGACTCACCGAGGCAACGTTTAACATGGGCAGTATAAATACCTAAGGACGATGTAACGTACCATACATAAAGGAATGTGTATTGGTTAGTTGTCATTTGAGATAATTTGCTATTATTATTATTATTATTATTATTTATTTTATTTTTTTTGGGGGGGGGGGGGGCGGAGGCATGTAGTCTGTACTGAGATAGTGAGTGTCCAAACAGATTGCGACTGTATGTATAATGACTGATGGTGTCTTTGATTTCATGTGGAAGAATTTTCCACAACTGATCGGCACAGTATGCTAAGCTTGTTTTATATCAGTATATCCTAGGGGTGGGGACATGACGTATGATTAGTCGTTCGCTATGTCTTGCGTTATATTTGAACAATGGTCAAATGTAGCTTGGAGCATTTAAAAAAAGGGTTTTCTGAAATAGTTTAGCCTTATTAACATGTAGGCGTTTGTGGAGTGGCAGTAACCGACAACGTCACGTAGGTTGGAATTGTCGGTAAGCTTTCCACCATTAATTAAATGCACTGCCCTTTTCTGGATTGAATAACATAATAATATTATTTATTTGAAACATCCAGGCTGATATATTTCTGACTGTTATTAACCAAATCCATTGAAAATATATTGGTTCTTAAATATTATTAACCACTGGATGTGAGAATAATATAATATTCACCCTTGTAGACACGACATGCATCATCGAAATAAATTTGTTGCCTGCTTACCGGGGTGAAAACTAAGTCATCATCACTCCCTAAATGATTTATGTCCTAAATAACCGAAAAATCGAACGACGGGGTTCAAAAACAAACAAAACAAACAAACTCATTCCTGCCGATACATAAATGTTGCATGTCTTTGAAGGAGTTTGCGATCAACCCCAGCTTTATTTTCTAAACAGTTTTACTTCCAGCAGTTTGCAGTTTCTTTTCCAACGAGAAGTCAACGTTTAAGTTCTACTCATTGGTATAGGAATGTACTTACTACCCCGCCATAAGCGCACATCAAGTTAAAGAGCAAGCTCTTTTTAACTTTTAGCCTCACTTACCTCAATATTGTTAATGGTTTACGAATGTTGCCTCGTTCTAGTTGTGACAATATATCCGTCCTGCATAGTCACGTCACAATTATGTGCGTTATGTGTTCGTCATGTTAAAAAACAACATGTGTAATTCCTTTGCAGGAGTTGCGATCAACCCCAGCCCCAGGTTGATTTTCCAGGCAATTTTACCTTCAGAAGTTTGTGATTGTTTCCTGAACGATAAGTTAACGTTGACGTATAACTGAGCGGTGTAGAGATGCGACCACATATACCGTCGACAGTGAACTGGCAGTTTAAGTCTAAGCGCAATAAACCCCGCGGCCACGTCGACCTCTGTTCGTCACGTTCCCACGTTAGGTCACGTGAGGTCGATCAAAAAGGGACCCACAGGCCTGTTGTTGGGTATAATGGCTAAAGGAGATTAACTCTAGCATAACTTCCTGCTCTTAGAACGCCGTGTGGTCGAATAACTCTTTCGCGTCTAGAATGTTATACCTACATAACTCCTAATTGTAATTCTAGCAGCAGTTACTGGAATGTTTAAAGTTAACCATAGTATGAAACAATAGGACTAGGACCACGACATCACAGTGCCCAAATGTGTAAACATGATTGTGAGTTAGTGTATCCTACAAATACATGCTCAAGAAACTTTCGCTTTGTTAACGACTTTAAATAGTAAATCTGTTGTTTTTGCAGCATGCGCTCCAAACAGGTTTGGAAAAGATTGCAATGAAACGTGCAGCACACATTGTAATCACCAGTTGTGTGACTCAGTCACTGGAAAATGTACATCGTGTCCAGATGGCTCAGGCGGGGATTATTGCGATCGCAGTATGTATCTTTCACACATTCATGACCACATATTATGTAGCTGATTCAATGACAGTTACTCCCGTAGGGTTGTGAACATTTAGTAGGCGACGATGCAGCGACGTAGTGTGATCAGGTGTTGTTGAGGTGAGTTTAGCTTTGATCTGACACCACTGCATTCAGGGCATCCTCACACGCACTTCGTCCCTTCGTTTAACAGCCAGCGAATAGTCACACTACTAATCGTTTCTAACGCTAATCCGATTGAAAGTTCTCCTGGTCTTCCCCCCCAGTTTGAGATTCCTACCAGAACCACTGCCTATCCCCCGCAATCTCATCATGTCCACATCTGTTTCCTCACCTTCTCACCTGGTCCCACAGGCGCACGGCTACCTGCATGTTGTCCATAAGTAATATACCACCAAGCGTTGCATTCCCTGCCAGCCTATCCGCCTGTTTCATTTTCACGCACTCCCGCATGGCCAGGGAAAAAAAAATCCATACAATTCTCACAATTTGTGACGTCTGAAGCGACTTGAGGCATTCCACTCGAAATATTCCTCTCTCCACCGTACTACGCATACTCATTGTGTCCGTGATGGAGACAATGTGTGTTGCAGTGGTCTCCTCTAATCAACGGAAAGCCGCTGTGACTTCTTTCATCTCTATTCTCATCCTGGAGATCGTAGTCTCATATGCCAGACACTCGTTTTTTTTTTTGTTTTTTTTTAAAAAATAATCGTCCATTAGCCTTCGCAATGAAACCCCAACCACTCCGTATGTTTTTTCAACACTGACCCATCAATATAGATCACTATGTCCCCTTGATGGCTGTTACTCTGGATCAGTTGTTGCACCTCAAACTCTGTGCGGTCCGCTGCCCATTCTCTGCACTCACGACCCAGTGTAACTATTCCATTGTGCCAGACTTCCGGGACCTCAATTCACTCTTTTTCACGATTGATAAGTCTCTAGTTACAAACCTGACGTATAGATATGTCTATCTGTGCCATCCAGTACCTGCCTTGTCTTTGTCTATGACCCTTGACCATATCAGTAGCTTCATGCAGCGGGTGATCCCTATCGGCGGCAACTCTCGAGTGTTTTCCTTCATCCAAAATAATTTTCTTCCTCACATTATCCTGTGCTAATTTTGCGAGGCTTATTTGATCTCAGGGTCATTTAGTTGATTCCAATACTGCATCGGACAGGGATAGAATCTTGATCACTGTCTGGACAAGAACGAGGAATACCTAATATAGCACTGAAGAACACCCCCTCCCACCCCCATATGTGTGTGTGTATGTCTGTATGTGTGTCTGTGTCTGTATGTGTATGGGGAACTGCATTGCATTGGTAGGTTTAGGTGCCTACATCAGGCACAGAAGAGGATTAACTTCAGGCACAGAAGGTAAAGGGTTCGATCTCAGCATAGCGTTTTGGAATTGTTTCCAAGAACTGTTGGTATCTAATTATATCTCCCTATCTCTTGGATAGTGAGATCGAATACTTTGCCTTCACGGATAAACAGAGCGAAAAACATGAGCAACCGTGTACAAAAATATCCACGTTACAAATCACACGTTAGTTGGAAAATGCATAGAGTGGGCCGTAAGGCTGATTTCGTGCAAAATTGTTAGTAACCACCCACGGAAAGACATAATCCTTAAACTTGGATGGAATATATAGAGGAAGGAAATCTTACACAACTACAAGCAGAAGTCAGACACACACAGACATAGGAGTGCATAACTGAGGATGGCGCACTCCTCTCGAAAGAGGGAATATATATATATATATATTAGCGTGGGCGGTCATGTTGCCATGATTCGCAATCTCACACAACAACAGGAGGCGTGGATCACTTCTTTGTCTTGTCTCAACAACAAAACACGGCCAAGCCATCCAGGTGTTTACTTCTCTGCCTTCCCCTTGTTCTTTTTCCTTTAATCTTGCTAGTTGTCACTAAATTCTCCAATTTTTTTTTTCTCATAACATGTCCAAAATATCGTGACTGTCTGCATTTAATTTCTGCAATCAGTTTACAATTTTTATTTGTTTCTTGTAGGTCTTGGCCATTGGATTTTATTTCTGCAAGTAATATTCTTTGCATTTTCCTCAGAAACCACATTTCCGGATTTTCTTCTCATCGTCCACGCTTCACATCCAGACAGAACGTCGCAGTCAATACCACATTTTTTGCTATTGTGATCTCATGGCAAGTTTGTGTTCAGTAGTTTGCCATTGATTTCTGAACAACCGGCACCCATACCATTTCGTAAAAACAACCGCAAGGCGATCTGCTGGCAAATGTCCCGCAGCTATATATATATATTATATATATATATATATATATATATATATATATATATATATATATATACATATATGTGTGTGTGTGTGTGCGTGTGTGTGTGTACGTGTGTGTGTGTGTGTGTGTCTGTCTGTCTGTCTGTTCTGTTTATGTGTAGTGATCTATCATATATGTAGTTATCTATTACATATGTAGTTTTCTATCAAATGTGTAGATGTTTATTAGATGTGTAGTGATCTATCATATATGTAGTTATCTTTCATATATGTAGTTATCTATCATATATGTAGTGATCTATCATATGTATAAATGTTCATTAGATGTATAGTGATCTATCATATATGTAGTTATCTATCATAAATGCAGTAATCTATCATGTATGTAGTAATCTATCATATATGCAATGATCTATCATATGTATAGATTTTTATTAGATGTGAAATGATCTATCATATGTGTAGATGTTTAGTAGAGGCGTGGTGATCTATCAAATATGTAAATGTCTAGTACAGTGGTTCTCAACCTTTTTTGGCCCTGCCCCCCCCTTTACCTTATTTTCAGAACGTCATCCCCCCCCTCACCCTTCCTATCAAAAATTTGGCCCGTGCCCCCCTTAACCATATTTTCAGAACATCATTCCCCCTTTTCATATTTCCTACCTAAACATCCCCCACCCCTACACAGTATACGTAAAAATGGAAGGTAAATATGTTAAAACAGGTCTAGACATCCTCATAAAACGTGATTTGTAGGTCTACTTACTTTATAAAATGAATTTTAGAAGGATGAGACGTACATAACTGTAAAGTATGAAGGGAAAAGCAATATCAAGTAATCGGTTCTTGTATTAACGCTATCTTGAAATGATCTTCATCCCCCCCCCCCCCTGGAAACCCTAAATTCCCCCCTGGGGGGGGGGGGGGAATTCCCCACCGGTTGAGAACCACTGTTCTAGTAGATGTGTAGTAATCTATTATATACTAGCTGACCCGACCCGGCTTCGCCCAGTCCCTGGTGGGGAGCATCTCATTTAATTCATATAAGTAGTCATATAAGTTCTCGTTCCCGTTACCGACTATCTGTCTGTCTGTCTGTCTGACCCGGCCCGGCATCACCCAGCTCCTGGTGTGGAGCATCTCATTTAATTCATATAAGTAGTCATATAAGCTCCCGTTCGCGTTCCCGACTATCTGTCTGTCTGTCTGTCTGTCTGTCTGTCTGTCTGTCTGTCTGTCTGTCTGATCCGGCCCGGCTTCGGCCAGCCCCTGATGGGGAGCATCTCATTTAATTCATATAGGTAGTCATATAAGTTCCCGTTCCCGACTGTCTGTCTGTCTGTCTGTCTGTCTGTCTGTCTGTCTGCCTGTCTGTCTAATCATTTATTGGTTGCAGTTAGAACAACCTTAGATAAACGAAGACGAACTTACAAAAAGCATTAGACAGAGCACTTGAAAGATCTTTACATCTTCCCCAACAATTAACTTGGGTAAATGGAGCGGCGGCAGTAGCAGCAGCAGAAGAAGAAGAAGAAAAAGGAGGAGTAGGAGCTGGGAGGAGGAAGAGGGAGGTGGAGGAGGGAGGAAGAGATAGGCGGAAAGAGGATGAGGAGGGAAGAGGAGGGACGAGGAGGGAGGAGGAGGAGTAGGGAGGAATAGGATGGAGGAGGAGGGATTAGGAGGAGGAGAGAGGAGGAGGAGGAGGGAGGAGGAGGAGGGAGAAAGAAGGAGGAGGAAGGAGGAGGGAGGAGGAGGAGGGAGGAGGAGGAGGGAGGAGGAGGAAGGAGGAGGAGGAAGAGGGAGGAGGAGGGAGGAGGGATGAGGAGGAGGAAGGAGGAGGGGAGGAGGAGGAGTAGGGAGGAGGAGTAAGAGGGAGGAGAAGGGAGGAGGGGAGGAGGAGGGAGGAGGAACAGGGAGGAGGAAGGAGAAGGCGGAGGAGGGAGAAGGAGGGAGGAGAAGAACGCAGGAGGAGGGGGAGGAGGAGGAAGGAGGAGAGGGAGGAGGAGGGAGATGGAGGAGGAGGAGGGAGGAGGAGGGAGGAGGAGGAGAGAGGAGGAGGAGGGAGGAGGCGGTGGGAGAAGGAGGAGGGAGGAGGAGGGAGAAGGAGGAGGGGGAGGGGGGAGGAGGGAGGAGGAGGAGGGATGTGGAGGGAGGAGGAGGAGGGAGTAGGAGGGAGGAGGTAGAGGGAAGAGGAGGGAGGAGGAGAGAGGATGAGGAGGGAGGAGGAGAAGGGAGGAGGAGGGATGAGGAGGAGGGAGGAGGAGAGGAGGAGGAGGGAGGAGGAGGAGGGAGGAAGAGGGAGGAGAAGGAGGAGGAGTTAGGAGGAGGATGAGGAAGGAGGACGTAGGAGGAGGAGGGAGGAGGAGGGAGGAGGAGGGAGTAGGAGGAGAGAGGATGAGAAGGGAGGAGGGGAAGGAAGATGAGTGATTAGGAGGAGGGAGGAGGGCGATTATGTAGGAGGAGGAAGAGGGAGGAGGAGGAGGAATGAGGAGGAGGAAGGAGGAGTAAGAGGGAGGAGAAAGAGGGAGGAGGAGGATGGAGGAGGGAGAGGGAGGAGGGGAAGAGGATGAGGTAGGAGGAGGAGGGGAGAGGAGGAGGAGGATTATAAACGCATATGCCTGTAGATAACTGCAGCGAAAAAGGTGGGTCTGTCTATCTATCTTGACCCGGCGTGGCTTTGCCCAGCTCCTGGCGGGTAGCGTCTTATTAAATTCATACAACAACAAAAAGTAACTTAAAAGAATGTCCTTCACACACCATCCATTATTTTTAATGAAAACTATTTCTAATCACATACATGACTGTAGATAACTTCTTAAGCATAAAAAGATGAGTTACAATATTATGCATTGTGCATTATTTTTATGAAAACTTTGAAAATGCCTTAAAGATTGTATCATTATTTATTATAACTCATTTCAATCAATCAATCATGTGCCATGCCGGAAAGCGTGGCGGTCATGATTCGGCATTTCATGCGATCACCAGAGTCGTGGATCAGCTCAGTGTTTCTGTCTCGTCCATGCCATGTGGCCAAGCCATCCAGGTATTTTCCTCTCGGTCTTTCTCTTGGTCTGTATATAACTCATATGCCGGTACAAACTATAGACAAAGAGTTTATAAATCTTTGAAACGATGCAAACAATATGACTATAAGGTATACAGAAAAGTTATTAAAAGTTATGCCCCTTGAAATAACTTTTCTAGAGTTAAGTCTCCTCGCTGTATATAAATTATAATGTAAAATGAAAAATTAAATAATATTAAGTAAGCAGCCGATTTCACACTAAAAAAATATCACAGTTGGCTGCGCGAGAATAAGAGTAAGACGTGTAGAAAATTTCATCTCAATCGGATGCGCCGTTCACGAACGCATAAAGGACATACAGACATACAGACATACAGACGGAGATTCCCTTTTATATATAAGATGTAGCGGTCTACTTTGTCTGTAGTGGTGTAGAGTATGTGTAGTGGTATATTATGTGTAGTGATATATCATATGTTTAGTGATATATTATAAGTATATTGATCTATCATATGTGCATATGTGTAGTAGATTATGGTAATATACTAGATATATAGTAATCTGGTCAATGTTTTGTGATCCAGTCCATGAAATATGATGTAGTATACATGCAGTCCATACACGTAAAATGTCGAACAGCCATGGCGTTATCAAGCATGCTATTATGTGATGTTATTTCTGTTTCCCCCAGTGCTGCCAGTACAAGAACAAGAACATATAGCTATGATTGTGGGACCAGCGGTCGCCTTCGTTGTACTGGTTACACTGAGTGTGATTTGTGTACTTATCTGGAGGTAATGACTGACTCAATATATACATATAACAGGCTCTAGGAATAAAGGCTGATGACATTATTGCCCTTATCTTGGATATATACTAAAAGTTAAAACAATGTATCCCGTAGTGAATTTGAATAACGAACAAAAGATTTGATTGATTGATTGATTGATTGATTGATTTAGGAATCGACATCACAGCATTCGGTGCATTCCCATAAGTGCTCCGTTCCCATCCTCAGCAGCCAGCGAAGAGTTCCAACACTAATAGTACCAGTAGCAATCTGATTATAAGTCCGTCTCGCCTTTCCTCTGAGCGTTGAGCGTCGGCCAGATCCCCTCGTCACTCCTCGCTGTCTCATTCTTGCCAGACCATGGTAATCCATTTGCTCCTCCGAGGTGTGCACGTGCTCCCACAAGGCCGCAACCACATCTGCCTTGTCATGTATCAATACTCCACCAAAAATTCAGTGCAAAATTCAAACAAAAGATTCAGTGCGTTTCGTGTGTTGGTCAACACACAAAATAGTCACTGTTTAAAGGTCGGAGAAGCCATCACTATTACTCTGCATAAGGCAGTTTTGCGTAAACAGAAAGTCATGATAGTCAGTTTAAAATTACCATTGTAGACAATTGGAATTACTGTGATAATATGTATATATTTCAACTTTAAAAATTTATCTAATTACTGTATTTTATTTTGTGTGATTTTTGCAGTATGTACCTGACGAGATGCAGAGAAATATGTCAGGCAATCTATTGTTTGTGTCTTCGTTATTTAAATGTACTAAAAGAACTATATACTTAAGCAAACAACAGGCAGAAACACTGCAAGGCGATTACCTTTATACCCAACATACTAGAAAGAAAGAAACGCGTTCAAACACAATCAAAGGACAGTAAACACAAACGATGATTTTAGTGACAGAAGCACAGTTCGAAGATATGTACAGAAAGCATATGTCAACAGTATCGGATGGAAAAACGATGTATTAGTTTAATATTAAATTATAATTTTTCGTATACCATATTCTTTATAATCATATAATGCACGTGGAATGCTGCCTTTTGTTTATCCCTCAGCTCGTGTATTATACGTGATTCTTGGGTAATTAGACGATCATGATGTTTGTGGTTAAGTAGATTTAGCAGGGAAGATATATATCCATATTAACTAAGACAGACAACTACAAAAAAGGGGCGGAGAGGGGTCATAAGGTAAGTTTCTAACAGACATAAAGAAAGGTTTTCACGTAGAAGTTTTGGAGATCCAGGAAAGTCACCGCTTCTTGAAAGAGGAGAAAACTCACTTCTGGCTAAATTGAAAAATAAATGACGTGCCGTTTTCCTGCCACATACTGCTCTCCAGAGATGATGTTAAATTATGTAGCCAACAACACATTCAACACACAAAAACCTTAGACGAACCAACAAGAAAAGAGAACAACTCCTTATAAATTATAACATTATAATGGGAAAACAGGCGGAAGGGGGTATGTATTTTCGAGTGACATCATAAATTATACACAACTCAAACATACCAAATACGACATAATAGCTCCTCTAAGTATCACCGTAAAGTACTTAAAATGTTTCCGTGCATTAACTAAATTATACATTAATACATATATAAAGAAACGTAATCTCTTTGTAATATATATATACTATATATATATATATAATATATATATATATATATATATATATATATATATATATATATATATATAAACCGGCTCCGTGGCCGAGGGGTTAGCAGTTTCTCCGCTAACTCCGAATACTCTCGTCACGTGACGCGACGAGAATTAGCAGTGGTTCGAATCGCAAAAGTGACTTATGAGAGTATGGAGCCGGTCGCTCAGAAAGTCGTGGCGTGCTGATGAGCGTAATCTAGCCTAGGAATCAACATACAGCTGAAAGATGCTGGTGTTGACC
Organism: Cepaea nemoralis; assembly: GCA_014155875.1. Lineage (NCBI taxonomy): Eukaryota > Metazoa > Mollusca > Gastropoda > Stylommatophora > Helicidae > Cepaea > Cepaea nemoralis. The sequence goes on from JACEFZ010019268.1 coordinate 232,703, forward strand.
GCAATATCCTGAAATAGGATGAAACGCGGGAAAAAAAAAAAAAAAAAAAAAAAAATATATATATATATAAGAGATCATGAATGATAGTTACTGAAAAGCATCACCCATAAAGAGATTATAAGTGATAGTTCAGAAAAGTATCATCCATAAAGAGATTATAAGTGATTGTTCAGAAAAATAATCTTGGTAGCAGCTCTCCTAATCACTGTGAGTTATTCATGAAGATTCTGAATGAATAGTGAATGAGAAGTTCATCCCTCATGATGTACATGAACTTAACAAAAACAAAATAAAACAAAAGATATTCATTTGATATTCTCTAAGTCAGAGAAAGAATCACTTATATCATCTGAGTATTTCTTCCTGGACTTACTCGCTACTTCTAGTATCACATAAAGATCTCTACTAAAGATTAAGATCCTTTCTATTCCATCCTCTAATCTAAGTCTATTTATTTTGGACCACTCGCTCACCGATGTCTCCGGGATTTAGAATTTTCACAAATTCTCCTGAATAACAAAACATCCTTCCTCCTCGAGGGTTTTCTGGCCAAATGCGACGAACATTTGAATTCTCACATTTCATTAACTCATCTCATTTACTTAAGTTCATGCTAATTCTGCCTACGTCACAGAATCAACAAATACCACTCCCAGTTTGACTTCCAGCCGTCAAAGATTTCATCATCACGCATGTGTTCTGTCGCTGCCAGTTTCAAAAAGAGGGGGCGAATTCTAATTTCAGCCGTTGGTTTGCTGCGTTTAGCGAATGGATGTGTGGCTGAGACAATAATAATGTCAAAATGCTTATAACTAGAATTTGTGCTTAAGTACACAAGTATTGTTCAAAACAATTTATTCCTGTGGAGAATTTAAACACAGAAGCGACAACCAATATGTTGCACGCTTTATTGCCTGGCATATTTCAATGCTTCTGGCCAGATGAATACTGCAGAGTTATATATCATACGAAGTGAATCAATTAATTATATTTTGGCTAAAATACTTACAACACATAGTCACCTATATTGCTGGAATACGGAGCATTAGTTATCATCACGGTAATCGCAAATTTAAATTTATTCTTCTTTGTACAAAATAGGCTGACGCCGCCTAATTGCACATGCCTCGATGTATTTGAGCAACCGATTATTGTTCGTCGAATACAATATACGTAGAGCCTCTTCTTTGTTAGCTTTGTGATGGCTATTAAGCAGCTGTCCAGAAAACGTCGAACTGGGGATTTTATGACCTGACGACTGTACTGACGACTGTTTAAGATTCTTTTCCACCTACATTAGTATGTGTTCGCTTACTCGATTTGATATTTGTCGTGATTGGCACTTACGCTCACACAGGCTTTAAAAAAGCCGCTTAATAGTCGACAGTGTCGACTTCATTGCACCGTGTTTTATCCCATATGGCTCGGTCTCTTTCCGCAGCACGGAAAGCATCGCACAAAGCACGAACTCCGTAGCTTTTAGCGACGATCCACAGGAGTCTCCGAAACATTTAACTTGTAAACCGAAGGATGCGGCCCGGAATCGAACCCACGACCTTCGGAGCACGAGTCAAACGGCTTGACCACTTCGCCACAGAGACTCCCCACACAGAGGCTCACACAGGCATTGTGATCTATTAACACAGCAAACATCATTACGAGAAGTACAATGACCAACACACATCGGCAAAGCACATGATGATAATAGTGATGATGATGCCTAGTGTTGTGTAGCTACGCACGCAATTGTAGTCTGGAAATTAGGAGGCTTGTCTATCAACATATATCCCAACCCCTACATTGCCTGTAGTGACAGCATATTTCTTCAGTCCAGTAAAGCTAATGATGAGTCGCTTTTAACGCAGTGACGAAGGATTGCTTTCGCTGATCAGGACTCTTAGGCTTCCCTAGCCTAACATAAGTGCCATGAAGTTTCATGGGAAATAAAGAAAGTGTGAGTGATATTGTCCACATTACTCAAAGAGTGCTGACGGTCTAAGCTATGAGACTAGCACCAGATGCCCAATAACCTAATGGGGTGAAAGTTGGTCATATGCTAAATTAAAAAAAAAATGTTATCATCATATTTGTGTAGCATATCCTTTGCAAAACATTCCTCGCGTCACAACCTTCCGAAAACTTAATCCTTATCTAATCACTTCTCCTGCACTATTTACTCTGATACCGAGGGTTTCTGCAATGTCCTATACTCATCGTCGTATTGATTGACTTCTGCCTCTCCTTCCAGGAGCCATACCTTCCGTCACTGTTCTATCTAAGCAGTCGTGTTGTTTAATAAAACCAAAGTATTCCACTTTTAGTGACATGGTGGTGTTTATGAACTACTTCCTTCGATATTTAGATTTTGCAGAATGTAACTGTTCTTATATGTTCTTGTATATATTATAGTATATATATATATATATATATATATATATATATATATATATATATATATATATATATATACTGCTCCAACTTAATAAGGGAAGAAATACAAGCCAGAATCAACTCTGAAATAAGATATACTACGCACTACAACATCTGCTAAAATAAAATGCGCTATCTCGTAACACCAAGATCACAATATACAAAACACTGATCAGACCAGCTGTACTGTATGGCTCTGAAACCTGGAGTACAACTACAGGAGACGAAGCCTTGTTACAAACCTTTGAGAACAAAGTCTTAAGACGCATCTTTGGACCCATTACTGATACACAAAGTGGAAAGTGGAAACATGATAAAAAGATTAAAATGTTGGAAGAGATTAACATTGACGGAAAGATCTCAGAATAGTTAAAAAAAATATTTACTGGAACCAAATAGCAGCAATTGAAATGGGACATAAATGAGAAAATTATGAACACATAAAGCTGGGAGTAAGGCAGGGATGTGTTTGTCACCGTATCTCTTCTCCCTCTATAGCGAAGTAATGATGAAAGAGATCAAAGAAAAGCCAGGAATAATATTCGGAGATTATAATATAAATAATATACGCTATGCAGATGACACAGAATTGATGGCGCATAATGCAAAAGATTTACAACAATTGTTGGACATTGGAGTAACAGAAAGTGCAAAGAAAGGACTCTACTTGAATATCATGAAAACAGTAACTATGGTGATATCAAAGAAACAGGTAAGACCCAAATTTGAAATAGAGAGAGATGGGAACATTCTTCACCAAGTGGATAGTTTTAAATATCTAGGATCGTGTATAACATCAGATGGAAGATGCACAACAGAGATTAAGAGCAGAATAAGGCAAGCAAATGCTGCATTTAAGAAAATGAAGAATATCTTTTGCAATAAGTCAATATCATTGAATGTAAGAAAGCGATTGCTAAGGTACTATATAGAACCTGTTTTGCTGTATGGCTGTGAATCTTGTAATGTAAATGAACAAATTAGGAAGAGACTGGAAGCAACAGATGTGTGGATCCTGAGACGAATGTTGCAAATTCCTTGGACTGCCAAAGTAACTAACGAAGAATGCCTGAATGAGGCTAATGAAGCTAGAACATTATATACAACAATAAGAAAGAGGCAAACTACTTTTTGTGGTCATGTGATGAGAAGAGAGGCATTGGAGGACCTCGTGAGAAATGGAAAGATCGAAGGGAAGAGAGGCAGAGGCAGACCAAGAGAAATTATGCTGGATGGATTGCGACGGTGGCATGGAGGAATGTCAACGGTAGAGCTGAACCAGAAAAACCAAAGACCGAGATCTGTGGGGAGTCTTGATCGCCTACGCCCACCAGTCGGCATGGCACATGATGATATATATATATATATAATATAATATATATAATATATATATATATATATATATATATATATATATATATATATATATATATATATATAATGTGTAATATGTGTTTCTGATATTTTCAATGTATAGGAGACGTAGATATAAAAAAGATGGGCGCGGGAAACCAAGTCAACATATATACCAGAATAGTGCCGAAATTGACAGCATACGAATGGTGACACCAAAGCCACAAGAAGCTATGACCAGAAAAACAAAGCCTTCAGGTGTGTAATCTAAGCTTCTGAATTAACAAGATACCTTAATAGTACTTGTATATTCTATGTTTATATCAATAATTGCATATGTGTGTATGTCACATGGTAGTTTTATGAAAGCTACATGCCGCATAATTTATTGCCTGGCATATTTCACTGCATCTTGTCAGATGTATAAATGCAGAGGAGCTATATATCATGGGAAGTGAATCGATGAATAATACTTAAGCTGAAAGAAGTAAAACACATAATCACATGCATTGTTCGAATGTGGAACATCTGTTATCAAAGCGGTAATTTCAAATTTACCACGAACTCTTTCTGTGTGCACAAATCCTGCTGGAATAGCCTAATTTCTATCGCCTCAATATATTTGAGCTATCGTTTACTGTTTTCTAGGAATAACGATTGCTCAAATACAATGATGCGTTAGCAATAAGGCAGTTCCACCTGGTTTTATGGAAAGAGAAAGAGTTTGTGGTAAATATTAAATTACTTTGGGGATAACAGATGTTCCACATTTAAACAATAACTGTGAATACGTGTTTTAATTGGCTCAGCTTAAATATTATTTATGTATTTACTTCAGATGATAAATAACGCTGCAATTAAGCATACGACGATATTCCGCCAAATATGCCAGGCAATAAATCGTGCAACAAATTGTTTGTGGCATCTGTGTTTAAATTAACTAAGGGCATACGTTGTTTTGAATGAACAATTCTATTAGGACCACACAAACAGTTTATGACTGTCAGAATGTACATATCCCTATCAACATGACTGATCTGTTCACAGTGATGAAGAAACCCAACGATGGCCAAGATAACACAGACCAACGCCATGCCAGCATTGGCTATTGTAATGTTGCTTCACGATTCATGAGACCCAGATTAACGTTACTGACCATAACAGCTCTATGACTGTTAGCAGAAATAAATTCTGCCACGATGAATTTAACGTAAGATATTATTTCATACCATATAATGCTTTCTTCATGTCCTCCATGCATTCTACACATAGGAAAGGGAATGAACAAATAATGCAATATACACTTTATTTTTTAAAGTTGCACGTCCCCCACAGGACGTTGCAGTCAACACCAGCATCTTTCAGCTGCCGTTGATGTTCTTGGCAAGATTACGCTCAGTAGTTTACCATCGCTTCCTGAGCGACCAGCTCACATACCCCGTAAGTAACCAACGAGACGGGATCAATATTCACATTATGGACACTTATAGAGAGACAATAGAAGATATGGAAGGAATCAACATTGGTGGACGATACATCAATAACATTAGATATGCAGATGATACAGTCTCGATTGCAGACAATGAACAGGACCTGCAAAATTTAGTAGATGTGGTTGTTGCACATAGTGAACAAATAGGGTTAGAACTGAATGTTAAGAAGACACAGATTATGGTCGTCACTGGGAAGAAAGAAATACCACAATGTGATATACGAGTAAATGGGCATATTCTTAAGTAAGTGAATCGATACAGTTATCTCGGCACAGTCGTAACATCTAATAGGAGATGCCTTGAAGAGACTGGAACAAGAATTGCTATTGCGATGTAGCCTTTTGCAAGATGAAAAACATACTGACCAATTAAAAGATATCAACTGAAACGAGAAAAGAGTATTGAAGTGCTACATAGTAAGCAGTCAAGCTGAAAAACATCTGATAGCTGTGGAAATGTGGTTTCTGAGGAAAATGCAAAGAACACCATGGACAGACAGAAAACCCAACAAATGACAATCGCAAACTGATTAGAGACATTAGGCGTAGACAGTCAAAATTTTGTGGGCATGTTATGAGAAGAACTGACTTGGAGAACTTGGTGACGACTGGCAAGATCGAAAAGGAAGAGACCAAGGGGAAGACCGAGAAGTAAATACCTGGATGGCTTGGCCACGTGGCATGGTCGAGACAGGAACACGGAGCTGATCCACGACTCTAGTGATCGACTGAGATGGCAGAACATGATCGCCCACGCTTATCGGCATGGCACATAATGGATGGATGGGATAGAGAGACAAGTTGAGATACAAAATGACAGTTCTTGTGATTTATAGAATACAATAACTCATTTAATAAAGTGAAACCGTAATTAAAAAGTGTTGGAAGATATTACGAGTGAAGGGTAAATATCTGAATAATAAACAAACATATTTACTGGAAAAAGTAGCGTGGATGTAAATGGTAAATAAAGTGGTCAAGTATTAACAGATAGAGCAGCTGGTAAGACAAGGATGTGTTTGATCATAGGGTTTCTTCTTTCTTTATAGCGAAATTAAAGTGAGAGCTGAAAGTTAGACATTGAATGCGTGTTATCGGTAGAATATAAACAATATACGTTACTCAGGAGATCCAGTATTATTAATAATTGAAATCACAAGCGATCAGCAACGTCTGTTAGACATGGCAGCAATAGAAAGTGCAATACATGGATTTTATTTGATTATTTACACATATTCTCGAATTAAAAAACAAAATAGAATTAACAACAATGTGTGATATTACAACATATTGGAATATGCTTAATCACGTCAATAAAGCAAATATCTAGAGGTAATAATAACATTCGACAAAAATGCGTAAAATAGATTCAAAATTTAATAGTCTAAGCACAAACAGCGTTCCTTAAGATGAACGATGTCTTACTTAATAAATCAATTTTAATCAATGTCAGAAAGTGTAGTGTGGTTTTATATATAACATTTTCGGCTATCTGACGGTGTTTACTGGAATGTGTACGACAACTTAGTAAGAATTTGAAGGCAACAGGGATGTGGTTTCTGTGATGCATGTTGCAAATACCTTGAACTGGTAGAGTAACTAACTACGAATGTCAAGAAGAAGCTAACGAAAGCAGAACATTATATATGACGGTAAAAAATAGGCACATAATGTTAATTGGTCACGTAATGAGAAAAGAGGTACTGGAAAATAATAACATGAAACCTGAAAAGATCAGACTTAAAAAAAGGCATTGCATTCACTTCATCCAGCCGTGTTGAGAGTTTGGAGCCGTGAGTGAAGTTGGATGAAGTATGACTTGCTCGATCAATTAGATTAAAGTAAGTAAGAGTTGCGCAATTCGTTGACCACACTCTCTCGCCTGAGTCCATCTGAATCCAGTGGCAAGACAAGTCAAGCCGACTGGAGACGAATGTACAGTGGATGACATGGGCGCTATACGTGCTTTGTCATGCTTATTACGTTCCACAACGCTATGCACAACGACAAGCCCGTTGAATTATTGATGATTTCTTCCGCGATGAACGCCATTTGGCAGTGCCCTTGCAACATTCTAGTTACTGAATACTGCAGAACATGCGTCAGAAAATACCTTAACATGCAGACACTGACATCTAGCAAGCTTTTACTAACTGTAACGAAACAAACCCGTCAGAGCAGTTCATTATTTGTCAGCTCTCTGATTTCTAAATATGCAATATAGATACACTGTTACTTGTGAGCTCACCATGGTGCGCTAACGACTTGCTATTACAGTGATGATACATCAATGTACTAGCCACTGATAACTCAGTGATTAAGTGACAAGTGAAGACGATCATAACCACTGTTTCCATGTATCATTCAGGGTGTCCAACAAGCACCAGGTCAATGGGCAAACAGCACTGAGTTCAGAGTATGAGCACGTTTTTTGGAACCGATGCAGCTATCAATAGCGGTAAGTACACACATTTTAGTTTAAAACATATCAAACTAATTATAGACACAACAAAAGCAATAGCGGTAAGTGCACACCTTAGGTTCAGGTATCAAACCAATTACGCAATACGTACAACAACATTTTTTTTTTTTTTGGGGGGGGGGGGGGGTACAAAGATTTTACCATGGCTGTGCATATATCCATCCATCCATCATGTGCCATGCCGTTAAGCGTGGGCGGTCATCTTCTGCCGTCTCACTCGATCACCAGAGTCGTGGATCAGCTCGTGTTCCTTGTCTCGACCATGCCATGTGGCCAATCCATCCAGGTATTTACTTCTCGGTCTTCCCCTTGGTCTCTTCCCTTCGATATTGCCAGTTGTCACCAAGTTCTCCAAGTCACTTCTTCTCATAACATGCCCAAAAATTGTGACTGTCTACGTCTACTGACTAATCAGTTTACGATCTTCATTTGTCTCTTGAAGGACTTGCTCATTGGTTTTTCTGTCCGTCCATGGTATTCTCTGCATTTTCCTCAGAGACCACATTTCCACAGCCATCAGCTGTTTTTCAGCTTGGCTACTTATTGTCCACGCTTTAACATCCATATAAAAGCACAGGGTTTTTGTAGACCTCAACACTCTTTTTCTCTTTTATTGATATCTTTTTATTGGCCCGTAGGTTTTTATCTGCAAAAGGCTACCCTTCGAAAGGCAATTCTTGTTCCCAACTCTTCAAGCATCTCCCATAATTTTTTTACTGTCCCCGATAACAGATCGACTCACTTTTTTAAGAATTGTCCTCACGCGTTATCACATTGTGGTATTTCCTTTTTCCCAAAGTGCACCATAATCTTTCTTCTTAATAATCATTTCAACCCTAGTTTTTCCCTGTGTGCAACAACCCATCAACTAAATTTTGCAGGTCTGTTCATTTTCTGAAACCACGACTGTATCTTTGCATATCTAATGCTATTGATGTATCTTCCCCCTTTTGTTTCCCTTTCCCTTTCTACTTTTTTCTGAATATTTTTTCCTGTACAAAAAAAAGATCTGGAATTACATATTCCTGTATCACACCTAGGCTGATATTGCCTACACAATTCTGAGGGCAGTTGTTTTTTCCAATACTGTTTTTCAAAAGTTTAAGGTCTATTCCATAAATTTGTAGATCTTCAAGTATCCTTTCATGTCGACGTCTCACTTTATCGAAAGCCTATGTGTAGTCAAATAAAGCAAAGATATAGATCTTTGTTTACTTCTATAGAACGCTCATTTACTGTTCCAGTATATACACAGCATTTACTGGCCCTTTCCTTCTGCAAACCCCCATTGTTCTTCTCCTATTTCGGGTTGTATTTTTTTCCTAACTCTTTGCATGATAATTCTCAGCAGAAATTAGGCCTTCTAAATCAAAATATCACATTTATTTGTCTAGTCTTTTTTTTTATTAATACAGCTCTAGTCTTTTTTTTTATTTAATACAGGCAGTGTGTATTTATACAAAATTTTTTACGGATTTTTTTTAGTAAGGCTCGGGGGAAATCCATTGCCATCTAGTCCCTTCAACATTTGGAATTCTAATGGTTTGGAGAGGGTTAATTTTCCCCTATGATGACTGTTATTTCTGTGTTGTCAATATTTAAAGGGGGTTGTCATGTCTCCAGGGGTTTATGTAGTGGTAGACAGGCAGACGTTACATGCATCGATAAGTCATGAAGAAGCATGTATATTGTTATTTATTTAATTCTGATAAATCATTATTACACTCCTGCACAAATACTTTTCAAAAAAATCGCACAGCGCATAGCAATACTCTTCTCGTTCACATAGAGTAACGTAATCGTGCTTCAGCACCCACACTAAAGCGCGGCTCACAGCGGCCACATTCTCTCTCATTAGCGAACTGATGTCTAAGAAAATGGTCTATTATCCCTCTCAAAACAGTCAGGCGTCCTCTCTCATCACAGTCCGAGTCCCGTCCGAAGCTTTCTCTCAGGTTGGTAGTCACGAGGTTCTTGACCCTCGTGGCGTCCGTGGAGATCATGCTAAGTCGGGTCTGTCGCCCTTGTCATTCACTTGTTGAAGGCCGTCCAACTACGTCGTGCCGTATACGGTTAACCTGCCCTGTCATTAAAGGGCACAGTCCTGTCGGTAAACCCCTGTACTGGGCGTATAGACCTGTCCACTATACCCGTACTATGCCCATGTCCCATGTCTTTCCTCTGTCTTCTGCGCCATGTCCTTTGGGGACCTCCACAGGGATTAATGTAAAAAACACACAAAATCGGAAATATCCAGATTTAGATTCTGCTAGACAGCCTCTTCTACGCGGTGATGACATACCAATTCCAACTTTCAGTCCGATTTCTGATTCACTGCTAAAAGATGAAACAACAGTGACATGTTGAACGATACGTGATAGTAATAGTGATTTCGAATATAATTTTCCAGCGTGAACTGGATGATCTATTCAGAGATCTATAGCTTTCGAAGGAATCTTTGGAAGTTTCGGCTTCAATATTGAAAGAAATACAATTACTGACTGCTGAAACAAAGGTTACATTTCATTGCCGCAGACAGCTATGTTTTGTTTCAATTATTTTGTAAAGAAAACAACCTTGTATGTTGTACTAATGTAGGAGGTCTTGTAAACGAAATGGGTGTAAGTTATACACCAGATGAGAGGTGACTTTTCATTGACATCTGTAAAAGACGCTTGACAGATGTTCTCTTGCACAATGGCAACAATATGGCTCAATTGCAATTTCCCATTCTACTACAATGAAGGGGCAGTATGCTACAATAAGCACAGTTTTGAAAAACAAAATGAAGGCTTTAGAACATAACTGTATGTTTTGTGTATATTTTAATATGATGAATTTCTTGTTTGGACATCAATGGGGACTCACTAAACATCCATGCTTTATATGTGTGTGGGATATCAAGGCAAAAGATATGCACTGGACAAAGAAATAATGGCCGTTGAGAGATGAATTTAAAGTTGGAGAAGAAAACATTGTCAACAAACCTTTCATTAATGGAAAAAAGAGTTCCACTGCCACCCTTACATATAAAGCTTGGCTTGATGAAGCAATGTGTTAAAGCACTGAATAATGATGGTACCTGTTTTAATTATTTATGCAGAAAGTTTTCAGAATTGAGAGTAGAAGAACTTAAAGCTAGAAATTTTTGATGTACCTCAAATTAGAAAGTTAATAAACAAAAATTGTTTTGATTCGATGAACATACGAGAGTCAGCAGCCTGACCATCAGTTGTTTTAGTTGTGCAAAACTTTCTAGATAACTTGAAAGCAGACATTAATTCTGAATTAGTTGAAAACATGCCGTCGAGATTTTGTAAGTTGGATGCAGCATGGGCTTAAAATTGCACTACCTCCATAACCATTTACATATCTTTTCGATAAACTTTGGCGACTTTAGTGAGGAGCGAGGTGAAAGATTTCACCAAGATATACAAACAATGGAAGAGAGATATCACGGACTTTGGGATGCCCACATGATGGCAGTTTACTGTTGGACCATTTAGCATGCCTGTCCGGGCATATCAAATTCCAGGAAGTCCTCGACAAGAAGCTTTATGTGTGTTGACTGCAGTTAAACACATGCTATTGATCAAGTTTTAATACAATAATGTAGTTTTATATTAGTGCAATAAATGCACAGTAATTACAAACAATATGAATGCAGATTACAGTCAAATTGCCACTGATATTACAATTGCACTACTAAGAACACCATGCTTAGTTATCTCAAAAGTTAGAAGTGATAGAAAAAATATGATTACATTTTTGGAATCAGCACCACACAATTAACCAAGCACACACATGTGTGTAGATCTGTGTTATAGACACACACATGTCTATAGCGGTAAGTACACATATTTAGTTCAGAGTAACAGGAAGTGTTAAAGACATACATATATCGATAGCGGTAAGTACAAACTTTTAGTTCAGGGTATCAGACCAGTTATGCACTTACACATACGTAGAGGTAAGTAAAACGATCATTATCTTTCAGTTCAAAGAGTCAGAATTAGGAATTAGTCGTTAGTCTCAGTTCAGATATAACGGCAACAAGCTACCCCATAATAATATCACACCCAAAAAAGCCCTTTATTGTCCCATGTGAAAATGGAAAAGACAACAGTCCACCAATCCCATAAGGGAAACAACAAATACCAAGAGGACACACACACACATATAAAAGCATGCATAAGGCAGCTGCCAGATTTTCAACAGAACAATCCGCAAATAGAGTTACAGTTCATCGTAGATGGAAGCAGCAGTCACTAGAAAGCAATTGCAAGCGCATTACTGCATAAGGCGAAACACTTAGTTCGGCAACCCAACCATCCGCCATTATTTCTGAACATGCAAATCACCATTGACAGATGAAAAATGATTCCTCATAACTCCATAACTCACTGTGTCGCACCAAGCACTAAGGTCACTAGCTAGGTGACGAAACCATGTAGTGCAAGTCCAAAATTAGGGAAATGCGTAAGTACACCGTAACCACAAGCAAAAACACGCCACGGCCTAAATGGATAGGCCTAATATTGAACCAGAAGTCAGGTTATCAGACTACTTTAGACACTAAAGTAGCAGTGCCGGTAAGCACAATAATACCTATGAGTTTAGATAATTAAAACACTTAAGAGACACATTCGGTAAATTATATCTGTCACAGTCCATTGTAACAAACTAGAAACGATTATGGTGATGTCTAAGGTAAGTCTGTTTTAATATTTAGAACCGTAGCTCTGAACACTTTCATTCACCCATGCCGGACTATTTATCAATAACTGGTAGTCACTCGAGAACACCGTCTTGCACACATAAAATATATTTACTAATTCATAACGAACACGACGAAATACATTCTTCCAGGAACAATCAGTGAACAATGTAGATCTTTCTTCTTGCGCTAATCGGAAACTAACACTGCCTTCTAAGGCTTTTCGTTATGTAGGAATAAATTGTTACCCCGGACTCTCGCTTAGTCCGACAATAATCAGCTACAATGAGTGTACAGTCAGTCTTCACTCAACTGCAGGTTCCTCACTTTTCACTCTGGGCCAAGTATCTCCCCAACTTGCCCAAGTCTAAACCTAACTCCGGACTAAGTTTCCCCTGAACTTGCCGAAGTCTCAATGTTTTAGTGTATGGAAGTAAATCTAGGAAAGTAAATGAACAAATCAGGAAGAACTTGGAAGCAACAGGAATGTGGTTTCTAAAACGAATGTTGTGAATTACTTGGACTGCCAGAGTAACTAACAACGATTGCCTGAGAGAGGTTAATGAAGCTAAAACATAATATACAACAGTAAGAAAGAGACAAGCAGCTTTCTTTGGTCATGTGATGAGAAGATAGGCATTGGAGAACATAGTGACAACTGGAAAGATCGATGAGAAGAGAGGCAGAGGCAGAGCTAGATAAATGATACTGGATGATTGAGACAGTGGCATGAGGGAATACCATCAGCAGTGTTGATCCAGAAAGCTCAGGACCGAGATCTGTGGAGAGTCATGAACGCCTATGCCGGCTGCTGGCAGGGTACTTGATGATGATGATGATGATGATGATGATGATGATGATGACGATAATGATGATAGACACACATATATAGGCAACAGTAAATTCAATGACCTGCAATCTTTAGTTCAGAAAAACTACAATTATAGACAAAAAATATCATAGAAGGCAATAATATTTATATTTTGGCTTTTATTTTTGGTAAAGGGTTACTTCAATTGCAAACCAATATCTCCTTGAGCACCCCGGTTTCATTCCAGGGATCATTCCTGGATAAGACTAGCACATTCTGGCGAGGTGTATATTTATTAGACGGAAGCCGTGGAAGTCAACATTACTTGAACTTACCTGCCTGTCTGATGATCATATCTTAAAACCTCCTTCACGGTGGAGACTATTTCCTAGCTCAAAAATATGTGCAAAGGAAATTCCTGAGATATAAAGGCAGCCAGCGGGATATTGAACACATCCCTTATCGAGTGCCGATGAGTCCAAAAATATGGGGCTAGCACCATCCACCTAAAGCGTCCCATGACATGAACTACATTTACACAAGTGTAGCTTTCCTAATTCAAAATGTTGCCTGGACAGCGACGTACTCGGCCATCTGCTCTTTTCATTTTCAACTACCGAAGAATTGTTAATATGAACTCGGGTCCTCTCGCTATTGTCCAACAAGGACATAAGCTGGATCCACTACCCCGGGATCAGAGACAGGGGTGGGATCATTCTTCCAATTATTTATGCAAATAACGCAAAATCGAGACACGAACAAGGTGTAAGGATCAGAGTTGGACGTCTCAGTCTCCTAAACCACCTCGCTCCGCTAGTATAAACATATTTGTTCTCTGTTAAGTGTTAGAGTGCTTGCGGTTGTAAGTACAATTGTATATTTCCACTCCAGCGCGGATATCTCAGCAACAGAGAATAGTCAACATACACGATTTGAAGCTCATCCTTGATGTTGTCCTTACCAAAAATCAGGACATAACTAAATGTTCCCTGCAAGCATATCTGAGTTCGAATGTTATGTAACTTTATTTCTTGTGTAACTGCGTAATGTATAACTAATGCATAAATGATACTGCCGTTCACTCATTTGATGCATTCCTTAATCAGTTGTTTAAGTACACGTACAAGTGTAATTGGCTACAATGTATGTGTGATCTTTATAATAGTGATTCGTATTCCGTTTTATCTATTCATTAAACAGATAACCCTTACGAAATTCCAGTGGATTCAACTACAGTGACACAGAAAGAACGACGGCTGAAACCTGAAGACCACATGACATATGCAAATGACATTACACCTAATCTGTATGACAGTATAGCTGATAATGTGCTAAACGCGTATGAAAATGACATGTAGTCCAAATATAATGTCCACCTGTGCATGGAAACAACAATAAAGCTGCTACCACCTCATAAACAAATAAGATAGAAAAGGATTATTTCACATGTCTTTAAACGTATTTGGCATATGGTGTCAGACCCGTATTTGTATAGATGAATCAATATTCGCTG